>JAMKQA010028123.1:0-12974 GCA_024699735.1 Posidonia australis
GTAAAAATAAATACAAGAAGTTAATTAGAAAACGATAAAATAGAAGTGTATATTAATAAAGAAAATTTAATTCTATGATAAGTACTTACAAGTATATCCTTCGCAACAGAAGTAGATCACCTTTGTTCCCCCCGATAGTGTATGATACAATCCACCATTCTGCCAAGATAAGTTTTTTGCATAGTTGAGTGGTCTATAACAATTTAAACTATTATCTAAATGTATGTTTAGATGTACGTTATTAATTAAAAAGAATTTATTTACTTTACAATTATATTTCAACTATGCTCTTTTATCGTTACTGATGTAGATCAGATTAATATGATATAGTAAATCGATAAATATAACAAATTACAACCAACATGACATAAAATGAAAAATACGTAGCTAAGGGTTTATCCCCTCAGTTGTAACTAAGTACAAATGTCTAGCTACAAAATACAAAGGATGTAAAATGAAAGATACTAAAAAAAAAACCCCTTTTTGGATGATGGGATGGATGCACAAAAAATTTCAGACATGGCAACATGGTTAGACTCTCTGCAAACAACCAAATGGAGGGAGAACTTCCTTTTTTGGTGGAAGACTTAAGCTCTCTTGTAAAAAACGCTTGGGCATTGATCTGAAGAACTCTCTTCTCCTTTAGATTCACAAATTCTAACCAATTTACGTGTTTGTCCCAACGACCGAAGTCCAACTATACTTATAGAGTCATGGGAGGGTCAAAGAAATGGCAAGGAGTCTATAAATAGTAAGATAATCTAGCTGTAACAAGTATTTCCAAAACTAGAATATAAAACATAAGGTTTTCAGCATTCTATTCTACATAGAATGCCAACTATGTTGCATGCGTTTTACCAGCTCCAGAAATGGCACAGGCTTTGTCACATTAAATGTTAGAATATTCCCCCCATTAATTGTGAATTAAGCATAATAAAGTCTAATTAAGTCCACACACGGAATTATCTTAAAAGGAAATAATTCGAATTTAAAATTATTCCAAAAAAAGAATGTAGAAAGTGTAAAGGGCACAACGGTTAAGTATAGAACTCAACGAATCATACATTTTGGATAAAATACAAACCATTTAGCATTTTACACTCTCAGGATCAAAACTTATCAAATCTGATGCTAGATCAATAACGCTAAATTAGGTTATTGCAATCAGTCAAGACAACTTCAAAATAAGGAAGGTGGACTTGTCCAAAAAACTGGAAAATTAACTCAAGTTCAAAAAATGAAAGTTTGACTAGGATCAAGGGAGAACCAATTAACACTGTAAAATGCAAAATATAATGTATTTTATGTAGAACGTCGTTGATTGTGCATTTTATGGCCAAAATAAGCAAATATGCCTTAAAAGAGAGTAATTAACCTCTATGACTATATAGAGGAAAATGTTATGGTGTAATGTAACTCAAAAGGAATTGGGTAATGTCCCAAAAAAAAGTTGGTTGGTGGCCACCAGAGCCGACCGGTAACCACCGCCTGCCACAACCGATCAAAGTTGGTTGGTGGCCACCACCAACCGTTTGTCAAAGTTGACCAACAACCGTCGTTGCCAGACCTAGCCAGCAACCACTATCAACCACAGCCTACTAGAGTTGGCCATCGACTGCTTGTCGGAGTTAGTCGAAGTTGACTGTCGACTTCCACTAACAATCGATCGAAGTTGATTAGAGTTGATCAAAGTTGACCGGAGGGCAAATAGATTATTTCACTGTCTCGAGTTAGTAGTTAACTATAGCTACAACTCTAAACCACCTTTTGACTACTACTCAACTAACATTAAAAGTGTTTCTATAATAAAATGAAAATAGAAGGGTTAGATATTGATTTTTTAAAAATGAAAGATCAATTTGTAATAAGCTGAAAAATCAAGGTTTATATAAAATTTAACTTATAATTCAATGTATGGGTGATACGTCCATCAAACCAAATAAAGGTCCGTTTGGTAGCCATGTAATAAAAGATATATTTCACCCAATTGACTTTAATCTTTTGTAGAAAGTGCATACGTCGATGTCTATAGGATTGTTTTTTTTTTTTTGAAAACGGTAAACAGTTTTTTCCTTATATTGAATATATCATCAAACAACCATATAGAAGTCTCAGTTAGATGGTAGAAAGACAGAACCAGAGGAAGAGAAATAACAGCTCCACAGGATAGGAGCTGGAAGTCAAAGTTCGAGGCTCAAAAAATTACAGATCCAGGGATAATTATCAGAGACGACAAAAATGGCCAAAGAGAATTAGGCAATCAAAGGACGTCGCCTCCTTCCGTCAAAGCAGGAGTGCTTGCACTTCCCGCTCCCACCTGATCCCCAGAGATTCCAGGCAAGGGATCACAGTCCATACCTCTGGACTGCTCGAATGAAGACATGGAATGCAACAACTCGTTTTTCTCAAAACCTGCACCAAAGCACTCAGCATAGGAGATTGTCAAAGAGATAATATTATATACAATCATATCTTTGCAAGGTGAAGTACCCCTAAAAATTTTGTTGTTTCTTGCCTTCCACACATTCCATAGAAAGATTTGAACGAAAGAGAAGGTGCCAATGGTAGGCAGAGCCATTCTCAGCAAAGGTGGTATGGAAAATAAGTCAAGTATAGATACTATGGCTGGATACATAGGGTGTGCAGCAAAGACATTCCAGATGGAATTAGTAAATAGGCAAGAAATAAATAAATGTGCTGCAGTTTCAGTATGGTGATTGCAAAAAGAACATTCAGTAGAACCATTCCAGCCCCTTTTGCATAAATTTTCCTTGGTCAAGATTTTATTAGAAGCAACCAACCACGAAAATAATTTGACTTTTAAAGGAGTCCAACATTTCCAAATTTCTTTGAAGTGTTTGAATCGGTGACCACTGTCATTTATCATTGTATAGCAAGATCTTACAAAGAAATTATTTGAAGTAGGTTTCCATACAAGAGTGTCAGCCTCTGTGTTTAAACCTACAGCAGGAATAATCTCCAATAAGAGATTCATTTGAGAGTGGAGGTGTTCCGCATCTGATATTAACAGTGGTTCATTGAACAGATTATTTGGGTTAGAAAAACAGATTCGCACAACTTTATCAACAGTGGCATATTTAAATTTTGCTCTTCTATAGAGATCAGGAATAGAGTCTCTCAGTTTTTCTCTGTTCCATCAACGGTTTTCCCAGAAAATAGTATTTTTCCCGTTGTTAACATGAAAAAGAGAGAAGCCATTAATAATATCAAAGCATTTTGTAATTTCAAACCACAGAGGAGAGGATCTAGTGCTGTAGGAGTTAAGGAGAGCTCCAGAACCTCTCCTAGCTAAGTACTTAGCTTTGATAATCTCTTTCCATTTCAACGAGTAATCATTAGATAGAAACTACCAAAGCAATTTGCTTTTTAAGGCTTTACTGAAATTCCCCAAATTGATGATTCCCCACCCTTGCTGATCCTTGGGTCTACAAAGGGATTTCCAATTTGCCAAATGGTAAGCTGTGGAGGAGGAAAAGTTCCACAGAAATCTAGATCGGGATTTATCAATAACCTTCTCAACTTTAGTAGGGAAGTGAAGAACAGACAAGTAGTATGTTGGGATGGCAGAGAGGACTGCATTAACCAAAGTTAGTCGTCCCCCTAAAGACAATAATTTTGATTTCCATAGAGATAATTCCTTAGTGATTTTCTCTATAATAGGCAACCAATCGTGGTATCTGGCTTTCCTGAAGTGCAAGGGAATCCCTAAATATTTCATAGGAAAGTTTTCAATTTGACATCCTAGGATTTGCGAGGCTCTCTAAATAAAACTATCTTGAATACCAATACCAGCAATAGAAGATTTGGAGAAGTTAATTTTCAACCCAGAGCAAGTTTGGAAGCAGCAAAGTATCCTCTTTATATTTATTAAGTTTTCTTCAGTTGCTGATAGAAATAGGATGGTGTCATCAGCATATTGAATATTCATGATCTTGGGACCATTGTTTGGTAGCTGAATACCAGATATAAGATTGTTTTCCATTGCTAGGGCAAGCATTCTATTTAGAATGTGTGTGACCACAATAAAGAGAAGTGGGGATAGGGGGTCCCCTTGCCTTAACCCATTTTTTGATTTGAAGAATCCTTTAGATGAGCCATTGACTAATACTGAAAAGCTGGCGTGTGAGATACACATTTTAATCCAAGAAATCCATCTATGCTCACAGCCTAAGTCTTGCAAAGCTTCTAACAAGAAATTTCAATTGACATTGTCGAAAGCTTTTTCAAAGTCTAACTTAAGAATGAAGCCTGGTATACCATTGGAATTCATATAATGAATGGTCTCCTGAGCCATAAGAAAACAGTCACCAATGTATCTTTTAGAAAGGAAGGCACTTTGAGAATTGTCTATCACTTTATTAAGTGCAGGAGATAGCCTTGCAACTAGTGTTTTGGCTATTATTTTATACAAGCTGTTGACTAAGCTAATGGGTCTAAAGTCCCTAACTTCTTTAAGACCATCCTTCTTTGGGATTAAGGCAATGAAGGTCTGGTTAATGTTGGCTAAGCAGCTGGGATCAGAATTGCTATGGAGTTGCTGGAATACATCCAGAATATCTTCTTTCAACAATTCCCAGAATTTCTGAAAAAAGAGTAGAGAGAAACCATCTGGGCCCGGGACTTTCTCCCCAGGAAGATTGCCAACATTGCGGTGAATCTCCTCCAAGGTGAAAGGACTTTCCAAAAGTGCTGGATCTGCTATTTTAGAATTGATTATTGTTTGTGATTGATATTAGAATTTCAATTATGTGAAAATTGAATTGTAGTTCATCTCCATTATCTTAGATCTTCGATTTCGTTATCTTTTCGTTCTTTGCTTATTGTTTCACATCATATACAAGAAAAAAGGCTTGATACACATTGTTACTCAATTACATAATATACACGCACATAGTTATGCGATCAATATGCATGCCAATATTGATTTTTATGTCCCTAATTATCTTTCATAATACACACCAATCATTTATCTACTCATTGCTTAAAATACTTGGCTTGAACAACTTTCCTGTAGATAACCACAACTATAAAAGATCTTCAAGCACAATAACTACAATAGCATAGTAGATCTTTTTAGCAAACGTTTGATTGAGTGTTTGTTGCGACAAGTATTCCCCACTCTTCTATGCATCACATGTGTTATCCTATTCAACAAAAAGTAGCCATGTTGCATTAGGTTTACATTGTCTACAATCTTGTTTACATTTTCCTTTTTTTAGCATATGAATATAAAGTTTGGTTAATTGGTGTTAATCTATGATGCAATGAAGTAGTTTTGCATTGAAAATTATACATTTTTCAGACCTTTTATCGGAGATAATCAGGATATAAATGTTAAGATAATCAGAATGAGATCACCAAAGAATATCTTGGTCTGCTGCATCAAAGTTAGTCTAGCAAATATGATTTGCAACAACACATCCTTAATTCTCTTATCTACAATCTGTTAGTAGATATATAAACACATGTATGATGATACAATCATTGAACTTAGTAGAGAATGTTATAGAAATTAAACCAATTTTAAGGTAGCATTTGGTATACTGAAATGGAGAGTGAAATAGATCGAAATGGAATGAAAAAAGTCTATTCTGATGTTTGATACAAAAACAACTTTAGAATAGTCATATGAATGGAATTTCCTTAGAAATCAAATTTCTATTAAGGAGAATTTCATTTCTTCTCAAGAAATAAGGAACTTGATTTCTTGTCCATTGGAATAAAAAAAATCCGATAGCTTCCTCCCTCCACCACCTCCTCCCTCTACCACTAGATATCCTCCTTCCTTTTCCCATTTATCGACCTTGTCCCCCTCGATTCCCACGTCCCCACCACCACCACCAAGAAGAAGAAGAAAACCACCACCCAAAAGAAGAAGAAGAAGAAGAAGAAAAATGAAGAGTTCGACAATGACAGCACACACCTTCACTCCTTCCCTCCTCCGCTCCCTCCCTCCTCCTGATCAGGCGGAGAGCGATATCTCCACCTTATGGCTTTCAAATTCATACGTGATGAATGTGAAAGAGGACTCTTCTGTGTCTACCACAACGGTGGAGTTGTCGTTGATCATTGAATCTCCCGTCCAATTCGAGGACCCTATCTCAAAAGACCCTAGAACCCCAATGGTGGAGCTCAATTTCGTTGATTTTGGAGTAAGCCTCTTTCACTACCTCGTCTCCTTTGCTCCTCAGATCGGGAGAGAAGGGGAAGGAAGAGGACAATATCATGGTCGTCGATCAACAAAAATTCTATTCTATATTTTGATTGCATATCAAATGCACTATTTCATTCCATTTCGTTCCAAAGTTTATTCAATTCTCATTTATTTTCATTCCAGTATACCAAACACTATCTTAGAGTTTTTATTTTGATTTAATTCAGTACAACCACCTCAAAAAAGTTAAGTCAAAATATACCAACATGTTAGAAACTTAGAATGAACGTGGACCATTTTATCAGTGCTTCAACTGGATTGATCAAGTTTTTGCATCAACATGTAAATGCACAATGTAATTTTGTAGGAAGATTATACACAAAAGGATTAAATGTTAAATATTTCATTGCAACAAAAAGAGTGTTCCATATCATTACTCATCATTCTTCAATCTATTTAACATCACCAAGAAAATGTGAATTAACACGAATTGTTAAAAGGAAAAAATGCAAATCAACAAACAATTTTCGTTTATCCATATATTAGATGAAATATTAGTTCAAATATCTAATGTATCTATTTGGTGCAACAAATTTGATCATTCTGTAGTGATTCATGGTGGTTTTATGAAGTTGTTTAGTTTTTATGCAATTGCATTTATAATAAAAGGTATTTCATTCAAGTCGTTAACTCGATTTTGCTTTTAAAATAAATATTTAGGTACGTAGTTATGCAATCATTTTTGTTTGAAATGCGTTACACGATCTTTTATATCATCCAAACCATGTGATACAAGTTCTTTTGATCATATATGCCATCTTCTTTATCTTCTTCTTCATTCTATAAATATTACATATTCATATAGGGGATGTATGAGGTGAGGTGCACATTGAACTCATTTAGAGTAACATAAGCTCGATTCAACTTTAAAATCAAAACTCAAATCACAAATAATAATCTACATCATTTAAAATAGCTATATATATATACCTAAGAGTCATGCATGTCCAACCGTAGACATGCATGACTCTTAGGTATTATTCTAGTAATATCTTTCAAAAGCCAATTCAAGCCTGTCTCGTCTGTTGTATGTCAAAGAAAGTACGATCCGCTAGCACAGGCAGACCGTGTTTGATAAACTCTTTGTAAGTTAATTATGTCGATCTAGAAGAGCCAATCCTTATCAACAATCTTCAAAGTTCTATATACATAGAAGTATATATATGAATGGTATGCGCACATGTATCATCGGAAGTCAACTAGAATAGGGACCTTCCGGCGACGCAACCTCCATCGCTCCTGCTCTCGCGATCTCCTTCAGCAAGCCACTAACTTCGACTAGAAGGCCTTCAAGGTGCGCCTTCAAGAGGCCGATGACCCTCCCGTTGCGAAGCCAAAGAGGGTCCGTCGATGCTCGGTAATACCTGGATCCCCTCTAAATCCCCCTTCTCCCCCGAAGGTATGTCGATCTGGGAAGGAACTCACTTCCTCCTCCTCTTCTTCGGGGCTTAGGGCTGCCCCTCAGGCAGATTCACCCCCTGCGGGGTCGTCGAGACTTAGATCTCGACTTCCTTGGAGGGATCCGCTCGTTGTAGGGCGATCTGAGACCCTCCGCTTCAGTTCTGGTTCTCTGAATGCAATTTATTTTGACAGTTCCTTTTGCAACCTTCCCTCTGCGATTAATATAGACGTGATTGTGGATTGTTTTTTCTGCATCAAGGAGATATCTTTCAGTTGGTTAAATACTCTTGTTAACTGTTATTAGTGTGTGGATCTGAATATAAACTCAGTGAACCTTCATTTTTATTTATCTTATTATGATGAATCGTATCCTAACCCTATAGCCGCCTCTCCAGTAAGGGTGTTAAATGGGGCTTCGCCCCACTGTGAATCAGAGAACTATAGACTTAAAGATGATGGTCCTACATCTTCTGGGACCTTACCTTCTCTCTTCGATCCTCTGGTTGCCTTTGACGCGCCGGCAGGCAAATTTTCGCCGGTGGGTCGTCGTCGGAAAATGGGACTGTGTGCATGCCCGAGGGAGACGACTGGTCAACGACCTTCTCTAGGTTCTAACACATCCACTATCTCCTCAGACGCTGCCTCGAGCTCTGTGTGGGATTTTTCTCTTTACCAACCCTCGAGTTTTAATCCAATAATCAATTGATTTTCTGCTAATTATCCTTCTGGACAGTACTCTTATATCGCTAATCCCTAATTTTCTTATAAATTTACACAACCTGTCCCCACACCATTTATTAGTACGTCAGCGGGGCAATTGGACGAAAATTGTGTCGCTGAAATTCTCCCTAACATTGGCGATTCGAATCGCCATTCCGACGCTTCCAGCAATAAATGTCAGGCAGTTTCGTGCGAAAAAAATTATTATCTCTCCTCTCCTCACCGCAACATTAATGACACTAGGAAATTCCTATCATGTATCTCTGGTAAAGAGATTTGCTCTAACATATACGATTCTACTCCCTTATCTTTTCCCCTGGGTTCGTGTTTTGCCGATTTGGCTTGTCCATTACTCTCCTCTTCTGCCTCTGCTAACTCCCGGAGCAAAAAAGCTCTCTCTAACTGGTCTGGGATATCTGAAAAGGAAGGGTGGAAGCTAGTAAAGAGAAAGAAGAGCTGCTCGCCGCTGGTAAGATTCTATCAAGCAACTGGTCGTTGTTTTAACTGTAGACTTCGTAGTCATTCTAAACAATCTTGTAAGTACTCTGGTTTTTGTTTTAAGTGCAACTTTCCTTCACACTCGGTAGCGGTTTGCAAATTTTTTCAGGCACAGGAACCGACCCCCTCGGTTATCTCTACCATGACAAGTCTCACTCCCTATAACCCTACCATTATCCCTCCTTCTGAGACGATCTGTGACCTCCTCCTCTACTTTCTTGTTGCGCCATTGTTACTGCACACTCAACACAACTTACTAAAGAAATCCTGGAGCAACATATATCCACCAACTGGCCTTCTTCCCCTAGGATAGAGGTTAAGGACTTTTCCCCAGGAAAGTTCCTTCTGAAATTCCATTCCCCAAAGGTTAAAAATGAGACACTCAGTCTGTATGGGTCCTCCCTTCAACCCTTATCGGCCTCTTTCATACGTTGGACCCCCAACTCCAATGCGGTCTTCACTTTGAGAGAGGATGGGGTTTGGATCAGACTTGAAGGGATCCCACACCATTTATGGAACATAGAAGTCTTTCACCTTATGGTTTCTGAGTTTGCTGACCTTCTAGAGGTTGACTTTTCCATTGATAGGGTTAAATATCAAGGTTTTGCAAGAATTAGAATTAAGATTCATCAGGACAAAGAAATTCTTGACTCTAGGTTTTTTGCTTTTGGTAAAATTGTTTACCTTATCAAATCTAGAAGTAGTTGGGATATCTGTGCTCCTCCCTCCACAAACTTGTAGTCTGCTCCTGGGTGGCCCAAACAGACAACCCAGGCCCCATTACCTAGAGGCCTCAACCCCACCAGGAAACCATTCAAGAACAATAAGGGCTGGAGAGGTGGTAATAATGGGAAAGCCCCTAAGAGTGGAAAGAATGTGTGGACCAGAGCTTCCTCTTTATCTACACACTTCACCCCACCTTCAAACATTACAGGACTCTTGCCTACCCCCTCAGTCGCTGGAGGATTCTTCAATGCCTCACCCTCCCTTTCCTTTGAAGACACCACAACTACAACCACCCAGATGACAGACCCTCAGGCTGTTCTTGAAACCTCTAAGTTTGTGGAAGCTGAGATCAGGACCAGGAACATCTCCATGGCCAAATTCAAGAAAGTCATGGCGATTTATGATTGTCTGGAGAAGGATGATCTGGGCAGCCATACCTCTGAGAATCCATCCTCCTATCCAGCCATTCCTGTGCATGCCCTAGGTAATACCAAGTCCTATTCTCATTTTAATCCTGGCTCCAGTAATCTCAGTCTTTCTAGCAATTGTGAGTACTCTAACATTGCCCTTTCTAATGGTACAATTAATGATGCAAATGAAGAGACTTGTTCAGAGGATCCCCTTCTTTGGGATTCTTATGAACATTTCATGTCCTTCTGTAGTAAAATTGGCATTTCTCTTAGTTCCATAGCAGAATTTAAGCGCTTTTACAATCAGGTCAGGAAGGACCAAGATAAGATTCTAATTAATATAGATGATAACAATAGCAATGTTGAGGAGATGGTTTCTCCTCGTTCCCCCCATAGTTCCCAATGATTATAGCAGCTTGGAATATAAGAGGTTTAGGGACAAGTGGTAAAATAAGAGAGGTGAGGAATTTCATTAGATCTAATAAGTGTGATTTAATTATCATAAGTGAAACTAAAAAGGAATCCTTTTCACAAGGGTTACTTAGATCACTTGGACGAAGAAAGATCAACTCATGGTCACATCTTTCCTCCATTGGTGCCTCAGGAGGCATTCTTATTGGCAGGGATGACAGGATTTTTGAAAAAATAAATTGTTTGGCTGCAACATATTGCCTCTCCCTAAATTTCAAGAACTGTGAGGATGTTTGATTGGTAGTTCACAAGGGTATATGGGCCCTGTGAATCCAACTTAAATTTCAAGCTATCCTCTGGCTGACTTAGAAGGAAAGAAATAATAGAATTTTCAGGAATATTAGCAAGTCACATATTTTAATTCTCTATGATATCATTGTTCTAATGCAACATTGGATAGAAACTCTTGCAACAGGGTTCGAGAAAGAGGAGCTTCTCCAATCTATCTCTTCCATGCACAATGTATGGACCGTAGAGCAAGCGCCAAACATCCCTTCTTTTTCTTCTAGAGACCCCTTTGAGGCTTTCCAGCCACAACACTCTGATCCTGACTCTAATATTCCTACTGGAGATGGAAATAAAGGATAACATGCTAGCCTACTTTGCAATTTAATATTTTTGATGTTATAAGCGGATGTTAGTACAACGACATGTATGATATTAGCACGAACTATATTTTGGTTATTTGGAACTGTTAGTTCTTAATTTTGTATAATTTTGGACATACCTTTCCCTTGGTGGTGATTTTCATAACCAAAGGGCTCCAATGAATATAATTTACGGTTATCAAAAAAAGAAAAGAAAAGTCAACTAGAATAGAGTACTCTGCTTGGAAACAAAAGATAATCGTTTGTACTTATCAAATATCCAAGTAAGTATCCTTCATCTTTACGTCCCACAGGGAATTATCTATTGTGTGAACGAGCTGTTTTCTGTATTTATATCACGGTAGCGTCAGGCAAACAAGAGGGGGCCATGTGGAACGGTTCCAAATCAATTGAAAACAATTGATTATCTATAGCACTTACATACTGGATGTGGATGAACTTCAAGTACGCATTATCGGAAGAGAAATTTATATTAATTACAGGAATTTTGTAAAATGTACATTATCCATCTGCGTCGTCGATGCATCGAGATAAGTCTTCAAGTTTTCGCTGAAATCGGTGAGAAATTATTTCCCTAGTCATCATCCATCATGGCATTCACAAGCTCCAGGTCCAACGTGCATTATTGAGCTCCAAATACATATAAATCACCCGTCCTTTTCGTCTTTGCATTATTGCTGGTTTCACAGTCCAAAATGAATGGACCTCGATTTCCATCCTTTAAATTTTTGAAAAAGAACGTTGTTTTCCTTCCTTTGTTGCACGTTCATCTTCTTCCGTACCATCCGTATCCAGCTAAAGTCAACGTGAACAATGGATAGCATTGGGTGTGGTTAATTGCTTGTGCAACCATCGAAGAAAAAATTAGCGTACTTGTTGGAAACTTTTCCTTCTTCTGTCTTGCATGTATTCTTTCTTGTACGTAATATATTCGTTACAAACACTACTTCTTGATTGCTTCATGCCTATTTGAATGAGATTTTTATCTCAGCGAAGAGAGCCAACCTCCAATTTTTCAATTCCTACGCACAGAACCAGAATTACGTTTGGGTAAAGATAAGGTTGTTGTCGATTTACCCAGTAAAATCCAATACCCATACTGCAAGTTTTGTTGCCATATGATTAAGATAATATGGTGGTTTACTAGCTAGCTAGAAAAATGTATGGTACGTTTTATTAGGTGGTGTGATGGATTACGACTTTCTTTTCTTCTTAAAACCCTTAATTCTTCATCATTTTTCATTTGGAGAAGGTCAATGTTTGGATCAGAAAACTTAAGGAAGAAGTTTCAAATGCTGGAATCGAATTTCACGCCATCTTCATTCTTTATGATGAATTATTGTACTGATCTGCGTTAGACAACTGTAATGATACAAAAATCATCCACCAACTGAAAGCCATCGAACAATCCTTCACATGAGATGTTTTCTGGGTAGTAGGAAGTCTACTTAATTATTCTAAAAGCTATGTTTGTACTTTAACTAAGCAAGTACATAATTTGATGTACATAAACTTCAAGTTGCGTGAGTATTAGAATTCAAATATGATATTTTGATGATAATAGGTGAGTTGGATTTTATTTTAAAATTTGAATTAATTCGATATTTTGTGATTCAAGATATTTATGATAGTAAATGTGGTTTGAATTTGTTGTTTCGACGTATTTTTGTCTGTTGTCGTTTTAAATGAGGGTTTGTTAGTAGGTATTTTATTCACAAAACACTTCCAGTCAAAAATAGACGTCCACAACACAGTAGAAGCAATAGAGCACTATCAGACGTCTACTGAGGCATGACTCCAACACAATAGATTCTCGGATATCCATTACGTATTACAAATGTTAGCATGACTTATTTTAACAGTTATTTTTTTTTTTTTTACAGATCTATATAAAAACATTTAAAA
>JAMKQA010028124.1:0-14256 GCA_024699735.1 Posidonia australis
TGGTATGTCCTTTTTGATTTCAAGATAAGGCACTTATATCTTTTTCAAGTTATAATATTTATGAAAAATATGCACAAGTAAATAATCATCAAAATTCATGTAATATTTCTAACACAAAACACCAACTACAGCGTAATTGAACCAAAGTCTTTGACTAAGGGCATGTTAGCTATTCTTTGCTCAAAAGGCACAGACAAAGCACAAGCTACAGTGTAACTGAGCCAAAGCCTTCGACCAGGGGCATGTCAGCTGCTCTATGATCGAAAGTCATGTTTCAGGTGCCTAACAGAACATCCACTCACTATGTAACTGAGCCAAAGCCTTCGACTAGGGGCATGTAAGCTGCTCTGTGAAAGAAGGACTGTTTTGAGAATGTTTGGTTCAGATTATCGTCCAAATGATGGTCGGTGCACTTTCTTACAGAGAAGTGACATTCATCACATAGTGGCTCCTAGAAAATGACAATTGTGTTAGGGCAATACGCTATTTCAACTGACATCCCCACAACGGCGATGATCCAGGGTGCACTGATACTTAAATAAGATCCCCTTGGCAAATCCTTTTGGCTAAACAGTTGGTTAGGACCCTTTCAAAGACATTTTCCCTTTAGTCGATAAGTCTGAAACTTACCATTCTCCCTTTGGTCGGTAAGTCCGAAACTTACCATTCTCCCCTCTTTACCGATAAGTCCGAAACTTACCATTTTCCCTTGGTCGGTAAGTCCAAAACTTATCATTCTCTCCCTTGGTCGGTAAGTCTGAAACTTACCACTCTCTCTATTGTCCGGTAAGTCCATAACTTACCATTTTTCCCCTTTTGGCCGGTAAGTACGAAACTTACCACTTCACCCCTTTTGGTCGGTAAGTCCAAAACTTACCATTCTCTCCCCTTTGGCCGGTAAGTCCAAAATTTACCATTCTCTCTTTTGGTCGGTAAGTCCGAAACTTACCACTTCCCTATTTGGCCGGTAAGTTCGAAACTTACTATTCTCCCTTTCGGCCGGTAAGTCCAAAACTTACCATTCTCCCTTTGGTTGGTAAGTCTGAAACTTACCATGCTCCCTCTTGGTCGGTAAGTCCGAAACTTACCATTCTCCCTTTTGGCTGGTAAGTCCGAAACTTACCACTCTCCCTTTTGGCCAGTAAGTCCAAAACTTACCATTTTCCCCTTTTGACCGGTAAGTCCAAAACTTACCACTTCACCCCTTTTGGTCGGTAAGTCCGAAACTTACCATTCTCTCCCTTGGTCGGTAAGTCTGAAACTTACCACTCTCCCTTTTGGCCGGCAAGTCCGAAACTTACCATTTTTCCCCTTTTGACTGGTAAGTCTGAAACTTACCACTTCACCCCTTTTGGTCAGTAAGTCCGAAACGTACCATTCTCCTCTCTTGGTCGGTAAGTTCGAAACTTACCAATTCCCCTCTGGTCGGTAAGTCCAAAACTTACCATTCTCCCCTCTTGGTCGGTAAGTCCGAAACTTACCAATTTCCCTCTGGTCGGTAAGTCCAAAACTTACCATTTTCCCCTCTGGTCGGTAAGTCTGAAACTTACCATTCTTCCCTTTTGGCGAGTAAGTCCAAAACTTACCACTTCTTCCTCTGGTCGATAAGTCCGAAACTTACCACTTTTCCCTCTTGGTTGGTAAGTTCGAAACTTACCATTCTCCCCACTTGGTCGGTAAGTCCGAAACTTACCAATTTCCCTCTTGGTCGGTAAGTCTGAAACTTACCATTCTCCCCTCTTGGTCGGTAAGTCCGAAACTTACCAATTTCTCTATAGTCGGTAAGTCCGAAACTTACCACTTCTCCCTCTGGTCGGTTGGTCTGGAACTTACCACTTCCCCTTTTGGTTGGTAAGTCCGAAACTTACCATTTTCCCTTCTTAGTTGGTAGGTCCGAAACCTACCATGCCCCATTAGATCCTTACTCAAAGAGTTTGGTATCAATGGTGCCCCCTTTGTTTTGAGTTCCACTCTAAATGGATGGAATCAAAGCAAACTGTTTGGCTCCTTCCTTTAGGGTGGTATCCCGAACTACCCGGGCAATCCTTGTGATGCCTGATGGATTCCCCACTCTCTTTGTTCCTTCCCTCCTTCTAGGCTGGTAGCCCGAACTACCCAGATGACTTCTGTGACCAGTCACTTCTCGGTCGGCAAGCACCGTGAGTCTTGTCTGGCATTTTTTCTCGACAAGTGTGATAACCAGTCATGTCTTTTGGAGCTGATTGGTCGTCTACTTGTCAGCATTTGTTATTTGTATTGTTTTCTCTGTTTGGCTTCGGCTATGGCGACGGGACCTTTGGTGCTTTCACCGATTGGTAACTAGTGGCCATTAACTGACTCTTACTTACGGCTTCAGGTGGGGTGTCTTTGTCAACCCTGAGCATCGGTCTCTGTCCCACTCGTCCACCGACCTCGCTCAGGGAGGGGCATCTGTAGACACCCCAATTTTGTAGGCTTGCAAGATGAAGTATGGTGGCTGGGTTTTTAATCAAATGAACTCAAACCCTAGTTTAGTACCAAAGCCCATGAAGGCCCATTTGATTCAACCAAAGCCCAGCAAGCCCATGAAGGCCCACCAAAGCCCATTAATCCCACCTAGGTCCATGAAGGCCCACCAAAGCCCATTAGGCCCACCAAAGCCCATGAGGCCCACTAAGGCCCATATGAGCCCACTTTCTCAAACATCATTAGGTTTGTTATAGGGTTGTTAGTGTTTTTTAGTGATTAGTTAGAAGGTTAAGAGTTGGTTAGGTTGTTAAGAAGTTGTTAGGTAGTTATGGTTTGTTGGAGTGGGTTGTTATGGTTTTGTTAGGAGCTAGTGGTTTTCCTTGGCTATAAATAGAGGACTGGTGGACTGAGAGAGGGAGGGAGGTCCGAGTGAGAGTTCCAGGAAGAGAGAGAAGATCGCAAAGGTGAGAAGCAAGCAGTTCCGACCACCTTCGGCGAGCTGCAAGGGAAAAATCACGCTGCCAGACCAGGTATGCCCCCTATTAGCCTCCCTTGCTATAAATTCTAGTCTCCTAGGACTCCCTGTGTCCCCCGGAGTCAGTTCCAGAGGTCTCCTCCGGTCGGAATCACCCCCCAGGCCTTGCTGGAGCTGTTTTCCGACGACGTAGGTGGAGGGGCTTGTCCAGGGCACGGCCCTGGCCCTAGTGTGTTGATTCCTCAATCCTGGCCTCCCTCTTGTTTTTCCGCCCCTAAAGTTCCCTTTCCAACCACCGCAGAGGCCTACACCTGAAGACCACCAGAGTCGCAGTGTCACACTGGAGATGAAGAAGATGACCGGAGCCCGTGAGGATGCACGTGCCTCCAGCACCTCTGCGTCTCTCTAAGCCTCCAGAAACGCTCCATGGAATGCCCCGATGCACCGAAGCCATCAAAGATGATCCACGAGCTCTGGATCCCGCCCACGACCTCGCTCGCTGGAGAAGAAGACGTCGATGGCAATCGGAGCCCCTTCCGTGTCATCATCCATCGTTCGAGCTCCTAGAGAAGAGAAGATGCTCCACTCGACGTCCTAAAGCTCCCTAGACCTCTAGATCATGCGCTGCGACCCTCCAGCGGCCTCTTCCTTCTCCGACACCGTCGTCGGAGTGCCTCAATGGCGAGGGAGGTGGGAGGCCCACTCCCGCCGTTGGATCTTCTCCTCTCCTTCAGTTCTTGCTTCCCGTGGGGAGAGCCTCTAGCAGCTCCCTTCGGCGGTCGTCGTCGGCGGACCTCCGTCGCCGGCGACTGTTGATCTTTCTTTTCTTTTAAAAAATTAAATAGTTTTATTTTAATAAAACTTCTGTAACTTCTGATCTGTTACATTTAGGTCCTTTTTTTATTACATTCAGGTCCTTTTCTTACATTTACGTCCTTGACCATTTTTCTAAAATTGTTTGAATAAAGTTTTAACTGAAAATATTGCATTATGCGCCTTGAGTTTTCAAAATAATTCTTTCCAGGTTTAAAAGTTTAATAAAAACCCTCAGAGTTTCTTTTCATGCATTTTAATCCAATATTTTTGAATAAAGAACCCTAAACTTCTCTAAAACCTTTCTGAATGCATATTTTGCTGGTTAAATTGCATTTAAACCCCTGATCTCCATCAAACTAACATAACATTCATATTTTGCTGGTTAAATTGCATTAAAACCCCTAGACTCTATTGAAACTCTCTGGAATGCGTATTTTTCTAGTTAAATTGCATTTTAACCCCTGAATTCTTCTGGAATTGTTCTAAATGCTTGTCTCTCTTGTTAAATTACATTTTAACCCCTGAAATTCACTAAAACTCTTCTGAATGCATTAATTCCTTGAGTTAGTTGCATTTTAGCCCCCACACTTTACAGATTTCACACTAAATGCCTATTTTCTAGGGTAAAATTACTTTTTTACCCCTGAAACTTTCCTGAATCCTTTTTCTTGCATATTTTACCCTTAATTTCCACTGAATTGCATTAAATGCATGTTTTAGCGGCAGAATTGCATTTTAACCCCTAGGAAACATCAATTTGGCCAGAAATGCACATATTTGCACATTTGACCCCATATTTCTTCATAATTGCATAGTCCATATTTCTTCATAATTGCATAGAATGTGTTTTCCTATGTATTTTTGATGATTTGGACTTCAGAATTTCAGTTTTTATTCAGAATTAGGGTTTTTTGCACAAAGGCCCCTGGAATTCATATTTTTACTCTCACATATGCATTTTGCACATTTTGTTGCACTTTTTCATGCAATTTTCTTGCCTTTTCTTTTTTTACTTTGCGCACACTTTTCCAACTCTTTTCGAGCTTGGTTTTCTCGTCGTCTCCCAGATTCTTTTCAATTTTCGCATCTTTAGATTTGATTTGGCTTTCCATCGCCCGAGGGCGTACAGTAAAAGGCTTAATAAAGCTGACATGGTCCCGAAACGAGAGTTATTTTCCCCAATTTGATTTTCTCGATTTATCCAAATTTTCGCTGATTTGCGTGACGCTTTCCGAGAATTTCTCGATTTTCACGATTTTCCTCATCGTCCAGAGGCGTATAGTAAAGCAGCATTCTCAATGCCTACATTTGTCCCTCGAATTAACTTTTTCCCTTTATTTCATTTCTTCTCTTTGATATGGCATGTTTTCAGTCATCTTTAGCATACGCATTTAGAATAAGCAAGCACACACCCATTAGACCATTGACAAGTAGGAAACCTAGAAAAACCGAGTTTCTCGGGCGCAAGGGGGTGCCTAACCCCTTCCCCATGCGTAACCAGAATCGTTACCCTTTCTCTGGCCCGCATTCATTTTTCTATTAGGCACGGAGCGCACTTGTTTTCTTCTTGGTTTTCTTGTGTGTTTGGTTTTCCTCGTCTTTCCATTAAACGGCTAGGTGGTGACTCCTTTCGTTATCCTTTCTTATCTATCCTTGGTGTTTCCAAGTCTAGTCATCTTGTTCGGATTCATCGTCTTTGCCGTGACCATATCGGGTCTCCTTGAGTGCTTCCATTCACCAGGTAGAGGAGAGTCGTGCAGGGTTCCATCGGCATGGTCACAGGATGTTGAACTAAATCACGGTGAAGAACAAGTATCCCCTTCCCCACATTGATGACCTGTTCAACTAGTTGTAGTCTGCATCGGTGTTCTTGAAGATTGATCTAAGGTCAGGGTATCACTATTTGAGGATCCAAGACCCAGACATTCATAAGAATGCTTTCCGAATGCGGTACGGGCATTACGAGTTCACGGTCATGCCTTTCAGCTTGACCAATGCACCGGCTGCATTTATAGATTTGATGAATAGGATTTTCAGCCCTTTCCTGGAGTAGTTTGTTGTGATTTTTGTTGATGACGTGCTGGTCTATTCTCTTGATGTTGAGACTCACACCTTGCACCTAAGGGCAGTTCTGGATACTCTAAGGCGTCATCAGCTGTACGCCATATTCTCCAAGTGTGAGTTTTGGCTTGAGCGAAGTCATGTTCCTTGGCCATTTGATTTTGGGAGAAGGCATCAGAGTGGATCCTGCCAAGGTTGAGGCGGTGAGTAGTTGGGAACGACCTAGGACTGTGTCAGAGATTAGGAGTTTCTTGTGTCTAGAGGGCTATTATAGGAGGTTTATCAAGGATTTCTCCTCCATAGCCATGCCTTTGATAGCGTTGACCAAGAAGGGTGTTCCTTTTTACTGGGACCAGAATTGTGAGGCTAATTTCCAAGAGTTGAAGTCTCGTCTGGTTTCTGCCCCTATGTTGACTTGACCTTCTTGATGTGGTGCCTTCACTGTGTATAGTGATCCTAGTGGTGTTGGGGTAGGGTGTGTTCTGATGCAGCATGGCAATGTTATTGCATATGCTTCACTCTAGCTGAAGAATCATGAGAAGAACTACCCGACCCACAATTTAGAGATGGTTGCCGTAGTGTTCACTCTCAAGCTCTAGCGACACTATCTCTATGGGGAGCAGTTTGAGGTCTTCATGGATCATCAGAGTTTGAAGTATATCTTCACGCATAGGGACCTCAACTTGAGGCAGCGCCGCTGGGTGGAATATTTGAAGGACTATGATTTCAGCCTATCCTACCATCCTTGCAAGGCCAACGTGGTCGCCGATGCCCTGAGTCGGCATACGCACATGATGGCGAGCCTGATGGTCAAGGAGTGGACCATGTTGGAGGATCTAGTGAGCAGCAGGCTGAAACGACAAGCTCGAGGAACGGTTGGTGCCTGGGTGGCCAACCTGTCTGTTCGCTCGAAGTTGTTGGAGTTTATTGTCGCCTGTCAACAGCTAGATCCGTTTGTTCAAGCTGTGTTTAAGAAGCTTGAGGCTGGTGGAGGCCTCATTTCCTTGTTGGGGCATATGGAGAGCTGAGGTATGATATGCGTCTGTATATGCCTTAGCATGAGGAGGCCAAGCAAAAGTTGTTGGACGAAGCGCATCGATCCAGTTACACCATTCACCTTCGGAGTACGAAGATGTACCGAGACCTAAAGCGCAACTTTTGGTGGCCTGGCATGAAGAGAGATGTTGCTGACCATGTGGCGAGGTATACTATCTGCTGGTTGGTCAAGGCAGAGCACCACAGACCTAGAGGGACCTTGCAGCCGTTGGATATTCCTGTGTAGAAGTGGGAGCACATCTCGATGGACTTCATGACTGGTTTGTCGTGGACTCAGAGGAAGAACGACACTATGTGGGTGATCATGGATCGGCTAACCAAGCCTACTCACTTCCTGGCCATTCGGGTGAAGCTTTCGATGCACCGTCTGGCAGAGTTGTATGTCTCTGAGGTGGTTAGGCTGCATGGTGTTTCGGTGTCCATCGTGTCGGACAGAGACACGAGGTTCACCTCGAGGTTTTGGAGAACTCTGTAGGAGGCCTTTGGCACTGTGCTCAACTATAGTACGACATTTCATCCTCAGTCAAATGGACAAACAAAGAGGACTATTCAGACACTGGAGGATATGCTTAGAGCATGTGCCTTAGACTTTCAAGGGAGTTGGGAGGACCATTTGCTGCTGATTGAGTTCGCCTACAACAATAGCTATCACTCAAGCATCGGGATGGCGCCGTATGAAGCTTTGTACGGTAGGCCATGTAGATTGCCGATTTGCTGGAGTGAGGTGGGTGAGCGTCAGTTGCTTGGTCTTGAGCTTGTGTAGTTGTATGCGGACAAGGTGGATTTGATGTGATCCCAGTTCAACCAGAAAGGCTCCAAGAAGATCTGTCCTTTGTGGACGATGCCGTCGAGATTGTTGACCGCAAGGAGCAGGTGCTGCGGAACAAGGTGATTCCGCTGGTTTTGGTGCGGTGGCGGCATCACGGAGCCGAGGAGGCCACGTGGGAACGTGAGGAAGCCATCCTAGCCCAGTACCCTTATCTTTTTGCCTAGTGATTTCAAGGGCGAAATCTTCTTTTAAGGGGGTTAGGATGTAACACCCGTAAAATTCATTTTGTAATTATTTACATTTTTGGGTTTTATTCCTAGACAAGTGTTACTGTTTTGAGGCTCGTTGTGTGGTTTTGTGCTTTTAGGCTTAGACTTTGTGGGCTAGCTTTTGTTTGCGTGTCCCTGTGCGTGGTTTGGCACTGTGCATTGTGGCACAATGCTTGTGGGCCCGTGCTCGTGGGCCGTTGGTTGTGGCCAGTGGTTGGGTAGTTGGTCCGTGCTTGGGAGCTGGTGATTGGTCTGTGTGTGGCGAGGTCGGTGGGTGGCAAAGGACTAGCTGGTGTGCGCGTGCCGGAGGTTGGTGGGCAGGTGTGTGGTGACCTCTTCCCCCGCGTATTTAACGCATACAGGGGGGCGAGCCTTCCCCAACCACCGAAACTCCTGCCAAGCCCCAGCATTCTTCCCTCTTTTCTTTTGCTCCTCTCTTTTCACCCTCCACTTCTTCTCCATCTTCTTCCTCACTCCTTCCGCTGCGGGTGGGTGCGGGAGACAAAGAGAGAGCCGAGAGTGGGAGATGGGAGACGAAGGCTCGTGGCGGTGTGGGAGGCTCCAAAGCAACGTCCTTGGGGCCGTGGAGTGTCGGAGGACGTGCGGGGCTGCCAAGGTTCGTCGGAATTCATAGGTGGTTGTCAGAGGTCATTTTTGGGTACGTACGTCCAATTTAATATGTAGAAATCAAGTAAAATGGTAGAAATGCCTAGGATGCATGTAATCTAGGCTAAATTTATTGTTTTAGAATTTTTGAGAATTTAGTGTGGTGTTTATGGGCATTTATGGCGATTGGTGCGGTTTGGGTCATTTTGACCCTTTTGCCTTTTCGATTTTATATCTTGATGCATAATGAATGGATTTTAGTTTTGTTTGTTGGGATTTGGAGTAGACTCGAGGGTCTACATCTTATGTTTTATGCAAGACTTTTGGTGTTTGTTTAAAGGGCTGCTCGGAGGTCCCAGTTGGAGCAATTTTGGACTGTAGGGTTTGGGCCGTTTTCTATGTTTCGTAGAATTTGGCATACCGAACCATTTCGGTATGCCATTTTTCTATCAGATTAGGTCCTCTGGTCAAAATTTGGTCGTTCGATTTTATACGGTCGCCTAAATCTGGAGATTTTGGTCGACCGAATCAGTTTCGGTATACCGAATTTGGCCTGAATGTTGATCGTTGACCTGATTCAGTCGACCGATCCAGATCGGTCTGCCAAACCAAGGATTTTTGGAATACCGGACCTGTTTTCCAGCATGCCGATTCTGCATCCAAATATGCTTATAAAATGTGTTTTTTGAGGGATTTCTAGGTTGTTGTGTTTTGTCCCTGTAAGATGGGATGGTGGGTTGTCAGTGGTGGTTCCTTGGGACGCTTGATGCGTCACTTTGCTGGAGTTTTGGAAGAATTTTCAAAGATATGAAAGTGGTTTTGGAAATGGGTTTCAAAGAATAGTTGGCCTGTTTTGGAAAATGTTTTTCCTAATTTTCTGTGTGCAGGTCGAGACAGTGTGGGACCATGTCGTCGGGACCAGGGAATGTGACGACATTCTCGGGTGATTGAGCGCGACTCCCTGGTTGAGGTCGGGGGGTCGAGATACCTGAGGCTGAGGCGCGTCAGGTCCTAGACGTATGAGACTCCTTGACTGTCGTCTCAAGGCTAGGGTTGTGGTCCGCGGGTTGAGGTGTTTTGTGGTATGACAGGTAGGTATAATACTCCTACTGTCGCTGTGAGCACTAAGGCTCGGGTGTCGACGAGTGTGGAGGTATAACACTCCCTCTTGAGCACTATGTGTGGAGGACGCCATGAGGAAGTGGACCCTGTGGTGGCCAGTGCGGGTGGAACACGTGCCCCGTAGTTGATAGCGTCCTGAGAGACAAAACAGCCTTCCCAAGGAGGGGTTGGCTTTGTGAGGGTTCTCCAGGTAGGAGAATTGCGAGACGATGGTTGGCTCCTGCACAGGGTGACACACTGTGGTAGTGCAGAACGCCATGGTCACTCCTTGGCAGACTGTGTGTGGCCCGAGTTAGGTTGCCTGGCACCGGACTTCTCGACTCACTGTGTGTGGTTTTGGCCATTGAGAGCCTCTACTTGTGGCTTTAGGCTAGTAGAGCCTCGATTGTGGTTTTGGCTGGTGTGGGCCTGGTTTATGAGGTTTTGAGAAAATAGTTTGCGAAATGAATTTAAAAAAGAAAATCATTTATAGTTTTGTTTTCAGTGGTTTTCCTGGGGGTGTGTACTGGGTGACTTTTGTCACTCATACGTTTTCCCTCGTGTTTTTGTTTACAGATGCAGGCATGCAACGCGTAGTGCATATAGTCTGGAGTCTCCTAACCGCAAACACAGGTTCTTGGTAGTTAGATATTTACTGTTTGACTTCAATTTTCCCATAATTTAAATTGTTTTAAATTATTGTGGAAAATATGGGGCGTGACACATGTAGCCTTGCATCTTAACACATACTAACTCCCATTCATCATACGCATATATAGGCTGATGATTGTCATCATCATCACATGCATGGATCTTAGTCTGATGATGATAAGCGGAATAAGCTTACCAATGTTGGGAATGCATAGCACCTTCTTAGGTAGATACTATTCAGGTAACCTAAGGTGTGAAGGAGCCACCTTTCATCGTGAATTAGGCAAACTATCCAAGCCACTTGGGGAACACACACCTCCCAAAGGGAGATAAAATGTTAAGGGTGAGAATGAGAGTGTGAGAAATAAAATAAAAAATATATCTATGAAAGGGCATAAAAGAATTAGAAGACAGAAGTCGCAAATAGAAGTCAACTCTAAAGAGAGATGCGTGACGGATAGCGATGTCCCTACAACTTATCTTGGAGTGGAGTCGGGGTGAATACTGGAATGCATATCCCGAAAGGGCCTAGCCAACCCTTTAAACAATAGCATCTCTCCACCATAGACCAGGTACCTATTACCTCCAAGCCAGGGATAAGGTGAACCCACATGCCTATGAGGGAGAAAGAAAAAATAAAATAAAATAAAAAATAGAGGTATGGTCTAGTGGGGTTTGGAATGGAGCCTAGGACACAATATTGCATTTCCAGAGAGCCACCTAATAAACTAGGGGCTTGGATAGAGTCTCGTGAGGATAGGAGCTGCCATTCCCTTGTATACATGGTGATAAGCATTCTAATGCTGAGGTCACTAATAAGATCCCACAAATCATTCAGCATACATGCATTTTTCCCATAAACATCATTCTAAAGTGTCACAGAGTCTAATCTAGTCCTCTTAACTGGGGCATGTTAGTAGCCTTCAGCCTAGGAGGATCAAGAGGACATCGCCTAAACTAGGGGCATGCAAGCTGCTCTTATTGGTTAGGGTCATTTATGTCAAACCAGGGGTATGTCAGCTAACCTATGGTTAGACACGCTGAGCTAGTACTCGACCAAGGGCATGTCAGCTGCTATACAGGTTGAGGATCCCCGTAATCCACCCAGGGAGCATGCTAGTTACCTCATTTGGCCTCTTAAGTACCTTATGATGGCTCAGTCATCAAACAATCCCAATCATCAGGGTTTGATGACTGTCCCTCATTATTTTGGCACTTGGTCGGGATCGAATGGCAACCACGATTTAGTTCGTTCAATAGCTCGTTGTTTAGTCAGTTCCAGATTGTAACATTCAATTTTGGCTAGTCTTTCTGATTTTCAACACCATTTGTGCTACACTTTTTCCTTTTTGCATCAGACTTTATAAAATATTGTTGAACGGAACAGAGTTGAAGTCTATTTCTAAACCAATGTTTTGAGAATGTTCTGCAGGAGTTCTTCTTCCTTTTCTTGTGTGGCTGGAGTCAGGAGAAGCTAATGCACCCTATTGATCATGGGTTTCCCCACGATGATCATATCCATGACCTGCTCAGATGTTCTCCAAGCATGGATTGGAAAATTAACAGTCAGTGATCGTGACAAGCTGCGGATTTGGGGTATCTCCTCAAAGTTTCTGGATATTGCAAATGTGGAGGTCTCTCATTACTTTTTGTGTGTAGCTACCCGGTTCTGGAAGCCAACTCATCATGTATTCCTCTTCAGAAGAGTCGAATTGACTCCTACTTTGGAGGAGGTCCATCGAGTGTGTTGTCTACAGAAGTTTCTAGGGCCCACTGTGTTTATGCGACACGATGGATACTCCTCAGTCTTAAGTGAACTGACTGGCCTATCAACCGGCAATTGTGGTCGTCAACTTATCTGTTCAGATGGACAATGTCCTATGCTACATTTGGCTTACTTTGACAAGGTGGCCGGAATGCGCACCTCCTTGGGCGATGAGCTATGGTTGAAAGGCTTTGTTGTCCGCTTCTTAGGTGAGTTGGTTTTTAGCCATGGTCGGATGGTCGTGAACATTGAGGTCACTGAGATTGCTTTGGCAGTGGTCACCCGTTAGATAGACTTGGCCCTAATTATCCTGGCAGAGACTTACCAAACTTTAAACTGGTCATTACAACGATACCGACACTTTTATGGCTGTGGAGCTTTTGTACAAGTGTGGTTGACCGCTCATCTTGGTGTAGAAGTCTTACTCCCACAACGGTCAGCCTTTGAATCCTACTATCAAAGCAGTCATGCTCGCACGCTCACCTCGGTTCGCAAGGAGTATGAGCGGTTGGAGAGTTTGACAGAAGACAAGGTCATTTGGTGCATCATTCCTTCGACCACTCATAACTTTGAGGCTTTCTTCAATACAGTCGATATGTAGCTTATCATCCTACTGGGACTGACTGGTGGAGTTGAGTATCATCCAATTCACATGATCTAGTAGTTCGACTACCAGTAAGATTTCTTTGTATAGGGGCTAATGCCAGCTCGGTTCCAAGAGTATCCTTCAAGCTCTTATGCTATGACTAAGGAACTATCTCGCCTACTTAGTGGCTCCATACGATCGAAGGATCTTGCAGATAAAGAAGGGAAAGGTTGCACAATAGATTATGAAGTCGAAGTTGAAGAAACCTGGCTGATCTGCAGCATTGCTTTGAGTCATGCACTTTTTCCCAAAGCTCCAGGCTCGAAGAGATCTAGGGATGTTGCAGACTCTTGATATTCGCATTATGCTACTGGTTCATTGCAAGTTGAAATGCGTGTAATCACATCATTAAATTTGATTGCTATAATAAAATTCATCGGAACACTTTCGGCCAGCTTGTATGGTTGCTTAACTAGTTCAAACTATTGCTCTCTTCTACCTGTCAACTTGGTGCTGGGGACCACTCGGACAATAATCAAGAATTTTGTTTTGTTGCCTAGGCTTGGACGAATGAAGTCTTCATAGACTTTTGTACAAGGTAACGCGGAATCCAACCTGCTCTGTTGGACTTGCTTTAGTCGAGCAAGTCTTGTTTCCATCTTCTTCTAGACCTCGGACGAGGTCTAGGTGTTCCTGTCCCAGATTCATTCCGAACAGACGAATATCGGTAGCATTTGCTCTACTGGACTTGCTTTAGTCAAATAAGTCTTACTTTCATCTTATTTTAGGCCTCGTACGAGGACTAGAGCATATCCCGCATGGTAAATTTTTTCCCCTTTGGCTGACAGATCTGATATCCTGTCATGCCCTTACCTTCAGGTTGATATCCCAAACTATCCGATTGGCATTAGTCAACTTGCCATCTCTCGATTGGTAAGTCTGAAACTTGCTATCTCCCGGTCGATAAGTCCAAAACTTGTTATCTCCTAGTCGGTAAGTTCGAAATTTGCCATATTCCGATTGGTAAGTCCGATACTTACTATCTCCCAGTTGGTAAGTCCAAAACTTGCTATCTCTCAATCGGTAAGTTTGAAACTTGCTATCTCTCAGTCGATAAGTCTGAAACTTACCATATCCCCTCCAATTGGTAAGTCCGAAACTTGCCATATTCTCTTTCGGTCGGTAAGTCCAAAACTTGCCATCTCTCGGTCGGTAAGTTCGAAACTTGCCATATTCCCTCCAGTCAGTAAGTCTGAAACTTGCCATCTCGTGAAGTCAGTTCTCGTTGGATCTTCCTGGAACCTCCTCTTCTCGCTTCTCGTGAAGTCAGTTCTAAGATCCGTCCGGGGAGCGCTTTTTGGTGCCCCCTGATGGTTGCCAGTGGCGAGCCCTGTCGTCGGCGACCGTCGATCCCTTTTTTCAGTTTTAAAAGCATTTAAACTTTTATTTTAAATAAAATCTGGAGTTTATGTTTTTCTTGCAAATAGGTCCTTCTGGAATTACTTTCTGGTCCTTTTATTGCAAATAGGTCCTGCACTCATTTTTCTAAAATGTTTCGAATAAAGTTTTAACTGAAAATATTGCATGTTTTACCCTGAACATTTAAAACAATGTTTTCTGAGTTTAAAACTTTAATAAAAGCCCCTAGAGTCT
>JAMKQA010028125.1:0-11353 GCA_024699735.1 Posidonia australis
TTGCTAATCCGCCTGTTCTAGAAGAGTCTCACGGGGCCCGCGTTGAAGTGGTTCACTTCCCTCAACATGGCCACCATCAGGACTTGGGATGACCTTGCACAAGCATTCCTGGAACAATATTCCTTCAATCTCGACTTAGTCCCCAAGTTGGAGGACCTAGTCGCCCTTAGGCAGAGACCCTAAGAAACATTCGGGGAGTATCTTGGACGTTGGCGGTCCTTGGCTTCGTAGGTCAAAGATAGACCCTCGGACGAAGAGTCTTTCGAGATCGTGATCTGAGGAGCACAGCCAGCAGTTGGGGCTCTACTTAGCATCCAGCCAGTCACCTCTTTCACTGCATTGCTCCAGGCGAGCGCCCGTGTTGAGAGTTCGCTGCGCAGTGGCAGCTTTCCAGCACTCTCTGCATTTGCTAACCAGGCCACTGCCTCACATAGTGGTCCTAGCAGCAGCAACAGTAACCCCAACATCAATCCACCCAGGAAGCGGGATTCTCCCAAGAACTCCGTCTCCTACATTAGAGCCCCTGCTGCTTCAGTAGATGTCCGCCGACCCGCACAACACTAATTAGTTTATGCACCCACACCTACACCTAGGGCACAACATGCATCGCACATTACCCCCACTGCCACACCAGTATATCCTAACCCACCGGCTAGGACACGCCCACCGTTGGCACATCCGCAGCCGAAGCGACAACGCCGTGACTGACGCCACTATACCCCTTTAGTGGAGCCGTTGAGCATGGTATTCTCGAAAGTCGCATCCCTGCTGAGGTTGCTGGAGGTACGCCCTCTGCCTAATCCACTGCCATCCTGGTACAACGCTAACGCATTCTGCAATTTCCATCGCGTGGTTGGCCACATGACGGACAATTGCTTCAAACTCAGGGATGCTGTCCAGGACCTGATTGACCAGAAGGTCATTGTGATAGACACTCAGGCAGTCACCCCAGCTCATCCCCCAGTAGCACATCCAGCACAGTAGGCACTGCCAGCACACACTAGCATAGTTAGTCAGCCTTTGCCACAGCATTCGCCTCCGGGAGCGCCAGGTTCCTCGGGAGTTAATTTTGTTTCCTCTTCTTCTTCTTTTGGGTCAGTTTCTTCCCCTATCTGTCCCGCCGCCTTAATTCATAATGTATCTTCTCCTTTTCCCCATCATTTGTATCATTCCTTCCTCGATAATGTCGAGGAATCTATTTTTGTGGTCCGTCCTGCCGCCGAGTCGGAGAGCCCTGAGGTGCCACCAGTAGCTCACACCCAGCCTTCAGCTCCAGTTTATCTAGCAGCCTGGCCCCAGTCCAGACCAGCACAGCCAGCACGCCCTCAGATCCACCAGTACCCTCATCAGTACTACCAGCACCTCCGAGTAGATACCCCTGCTCACCCTAGCCCTTCAACCCCACCTGTACAGTTAGCAGCCCGTCCACCGGTTGTTGTTACTCTAACCCGCGACATGCATCGTGTCCCTTTCAACTACGCCACAGGAATGTGTGCGGAGGTGACGCGATCGGGTAGAGTATACAAACCCGCAGCCACCAGGCCTAACCCCTCAACTTAGGTCCCTAACCAGTAGGCCTAGCCATCTAGGCCACCAGCACCTATAGCAGCAACCCCTGCCCAGCCTTAGGCATATTCTCCTCAGCCACCTAGGCCTAGAGTAGCATCATCCTACCCCACCACTAGCAGCCAGCCTTCAGCTGATATTACCGCCCAGCTGAAGAAGGTTCGAGTCAACATTTCCATTTGGGATCTGATCCATACGTCGACCGAACATAGGGAAGCTTTTCTTAGGGTCTTTCAGGCATCCCGTGTATCCCAATCCATAGAGCCTGCAACCCTAGAAAACATGGTAGGAATGATCGCTGCACCTCAGGTCATCTCCTTCTCCAGCCAGGAGTTTCCTCCTTCTGGCACTAACCATAACTCTCCCTTGTTCATCACCGCGCAATATCAGAGTTTTCGCATCCCCCTCACGCTGGTGGACTATGGAGCAGGCCTTAATGTCTGCCCCTTGCGTACAGCAAAGGCACTCGGATTCAAGTCTGAGGATATTATACCGGCTGTGAAAGGGATGACAACTTTTGATAATACGCATCACGATGCGCTCAGGATCCTTATTATCCCCCTAACCATTGGCCCTACCCACTTCGACGTGGAATTCTATGTCGTTGACATTGAACCTTCTTTTAACCTCTTGCTTGGACGCCCTTGGCTTCACAAGCATCAGATTAGTCCTTCAACCCTCCATCACATGATTAAATTCTATTGGGATGACAATGTCGTTGTTGTCCTGGCAGAAGACATGGAGAAGGTTGAGTCTGTCTCAGCTCTGACCCCACGAACCATTCATTTTGATCCTAAGCCAATTGATGTCCTCTTTCGGGTTAATCGATTCGAGCCGGTTATTTTTATTCCTCCGTCAGAACTTCCCGACCATTTGGTCACCTCTGGCAACCCCCACTTGATGATCGACAACCTGTGTCGCAAATGGAGATACGAGAAAGGATCGCCTCTTGGGCTTTACGGTGAGGGAATCGCCGAGCCGATCGAAGTCGAAGAGTGGATAGATAAAGATGGTTTGGGATACAAACGAGACAGTCAGAAGCGACCGCAGCGCCGGGGTAAGTCTTCCAGAATTGTTATTCCACAAGATTTATCCAACCATATCAGCACAGGCATTATGGATCCAAACCGTAGCTCCAACACAGTATCAGCATTGCCAGCCTGGATTTACCCAAAGGATCATATTCAGATTACAGCCAGTCAGAACAGTAAAGCAGAGAGCAGACAGAACGGTCAGCTGCTCAGATTTCGATCCAAGAGACAGTTTTAGATGATGATATCGGAGATCTGAATTTGTTGTTTCAGGAGCAGCTAGACTTGCTTGAAGAGGATGTGGCAGAACACAACCGCAGAAGGAAGGGCAAAGCGGTTGCCACCACAACACCAGCAGATTTACGAACACCACCCCAGGACCAGGCTTCAATCATGGTCCTGCAAGAAGTAGATGAGAGGCATACTAGACCAGTGGAGTCAATCTCCAGTCAGCCGGGTGGTGGGTCTAGTTGGTATTGGCAGCATAGGCCTCACCTTGAGGGTGAGGATCAGAACAATGAAGCAAGCACGAGTGGGACAGATGGCGGCCCCACCGAGCAGCAGCAGAGCAGCCGCCAACAAACAAGATTCTGTACAGTCAGCAGAAATCAGAATAAGAGGGCATCCGCATCAGAGGCAGAAACATTTAGCTCCTCAAGCCATATAGACGGGGAGGCACGGGCAGCATTGCAGTGCCGGCACAAGAATACAAGGGTCACTGTGATAGTCCTCAAACGCCATCAGGGCGCAGAGTCAGAGGTGGTCTTTTCAGTAGACATCACTGATCCGACATTTGAAAAGGAGATCCTGTCAGAGCTGATTGCCTATGAAGAGGAGGATGATGACAGTGAGGAAGAGCCCATGCAGATTCCATCCTTTGATGGTGGTCAAAGAAGCCCTGTCAAGGGGAGCAGTCATCCTAGAAGGCATGGACCATACAGAGCAATCAGAGCCCGTCAACGCCTCCTATCTGAAGAAGTACTATCAATGACTCTCAGCTGATCCCAATGCCTTGCACCGTGAGTCATGCATTATTGCACAACATATTAATTCTTTGCATTCTTGTTTTTCTTTTTGCATAGCATTATCATTGCCCAATGAGGAAATTGGGAGCCTGCCTGCAAGATGTGTCAAGTCCTCTTCATGTGCCACTACCCTAAGAGCTTAGGATGTGAGGGAGAGATTTCAGAGGAGTGGGCTAAATGCACAAATTCCCATGGGACCTATATCTCGTGAGGGAGTTAAAATGTTAGGTCTAGAAAGAGAGTGAGCAAAAAATACACAAGACCTAGGAGCATAAAAGAAAAAAGGAGATAGAAGTAGCAGACAGAAGCTGAGCTCCACCGAGAGAGGCATGTAAACAACCTTACTCCTACCTTTTAGCTTGGAGAGGAGTAGAAGCACGCACTTACTATGCCTAAATGATCAAAGGGACTAGCCACTCCTTTAGCACAACAGAAGTAGCAGCCACCCTCCTCAGCATAAGTGTTTATTACCTTCAAGCAGGTGTAGGGTTTGTTAGCACGCCAATGAGGGAGAAAAGAAAAATGGATCCTCAAAAAGAGTAGGTATAGGACCCTAAGCATTTGGCATGAAGCCCATAAATCTAAAGGAGAGCCACCAATAACCTAAGTGCTTAGGTTAGTATCACATGAGTTGAGGACAATGTCATCTCCTACGGCAGGCAAAACAAGCTTCCTTAGCGCTGAGGGCACCAATGTATCAATCCGCCATTCATTTGCATTTGCACAGCATTATTTGTTTTTGTAAAGCATTATTTTTCGCATTTCGACCAGGGGCATGTCAACTGCCTTATGAGTCGTGTGAGCATTTAGCTAGGGTACGTTTTTCAAGTGTAATTGCAAGGCATTTTTCGCATTTCGACCAAGGGCATGTCGGCTGCCTTATGAGTCGTATAAGCATTTAGCATAGATTGCATTCACTCTGCAAAGCATTTTCGCTCATATTGTGGCCAGGGGCATGTCAGCTGCCTTATGGGTCGTCTGAGCAAGTAGGCATTCAGCCAGAGGGTGTAATAGTCATTTCTTTTAAACAGAGGAATTTGAAATCAGAAGCATATTGATCCTGTCTAGCAGATATGAGCTTGCAAGAAACAGTAAATAATGCAAAGCAACATCAATGTCATATGCCCTATCAGGAATACAAGCATCTAATCAAGTCGAGGCCTCTTTGAGCTACTAGCCTCCTTGCTATCGCTGCCACCAGGCTGATCCTCGCTCGAGATCCACGTCTCTCTGATCTCCGCCTCATACCTAGCTGTGCAGCCTGAGCCTTTGACGAAAGCAAAAAGTGAAGACCTGATGCCATCGCTCATCAGTCGGGCCAACCCAGTAGTGGATGCGTTAGAGCTCGCTACATGCTTTTTCAGCCTATCTGGGCAGGGGCTTTGCTTTATGGAGTCTTGGCAAAAGTCGAACTGGCGAAGAACCCAGACGGGATGGTACTCCACACCTCCTGAAAATCCAGGGAGGACCACGAGTCGCATGTTCGTGGTGTTGAAAAAGGCAGTGAAGTTCTGTGATGCAGGAGATATGATGCACCATGTCACAGAATCTGCATCGAGATTCCGCAACTTTTCACACAATTCAGGCACCCCTGGAAGCGATCTCGAGTGATGGGTACGGCTGTAGGCCTCAAAGACGCAAGGCCAGGGACGTAGAATCTTCACCCCCATGTGAGCAGCAAACCAGACCTGGCAAAAAGGGGTTAGGGTTATCTAAAGCAGAACAGAATTTTAAATATGGTCAGATGATCTGCTTACCTGCACCAGGGCACCACATCCATAGAAGTGGCGGGAGTGCCTCGACGCCCGGTCCAAGCCTACAAAAGTCTCAGCAAGCAGAATCAGAGCCAGGTCAATTTCGCGAGCCATTACCACCCAGGCTATCTCGACCACCTCAATGGCCACGGTTGTCCGGCCGTGACTGAAAATCAGTTCCGCAAAGAAGCGCAGCACAAAGCAGAAGAGCCACAGATGGTGCGAAGAACAGGCGCCAATGATGCTGTCGAAGTAATCCACACGTATCATGGGAGTAGAACCATCCCGGCAGATGATGCTTTTCTCGCATTCTTCCTTGGCAACGCCCGTGAGGCGGCTCACGACATGGACATAGTTGTTGTGGCAGAAAAAAATGGAGGGAGATAAGAATGGCGATAAGCCGCAGATACGCCGGACCTCCTCCAAGGTGATAGTCATTTCCACCTGCCCGAAGCAGAACACGTGCGAGGCCGGCTTCCAGAAGCGGGCCATGGCACATAGCAGATGCCAATCAACCTCTACTTTGGCAACACTGAGGAGGGAGGATGATATGCCCCATGCCTTCAGTTGTTCTCGATCAATACGCGTCAATGCGTCAATCCAGCTGCGTAGAGCATCCGAGCAGAGTTTCCGGGTCTCCATGGTCAGATAACCCTACAATCATCAGCCACATTAGCAGAAATGCAGGAAATTCAGCGGCATATTGCAAATAAGATCAGGTGTAAAGGCATACATGAAAATCCTATTCATAAGAGATACAATGCAGAAAAATCTGAGGCAGATCTGCCACGCAAAACAGAAGAGAAATCTGCTATCCTGTAACAATACAGAAAAATGAACTGCAAGGAAAATCTATGGCAATACAGGAAACACATGCAAAAAAAATCTGCTGTAGAATGGAGAGAAAATTCATATAATACAAAATCTGCAAAAGATAACAAGGGCTTGCATGAAATCCAGCAGAGTATTATGCACTAGGGATCAAGCAATAGACATCTGCTGTAAAAAAAAAATTTGCATCTGCGAAATCTGCATGAAGTAAAACAGCAAAGTAGAAAATGGTAGTAAACCATACCATGATGCATCCGTACTCAGAATACGGGGTTGCTGTAGCAAAAATCGAGGTCTGCAGTGCTTTTCTTCACGAGAGGCGGCGGCTTTTCTCGTAAGGAACGAGATTTATATAGAGAAGCAGTAGGGATTTGCACCAGGAAAGGAAACAAAACTCGCCATTTCTGGGGACGCACTTATATAGTGCAGGACAAAAATGCATCTAGCTACCGCACCTAGGCGGCGCACCAAGGTGGCGCATATAGGTGGTGCCCAGCAAGACAGAAATTCTGCAGCATCAGTTCAGATTATCTACCTCGCCAAATCGGCGCCATTTTTGCTTAATCCAGCATAGAGTACCTGTTTGCATACAACCTGCACTTACAAAAACCCCGAAGGGCACATCGCAAAATCCGGGGATATTTTATATATTTTCAAAAAATGTTATACAGTGTTTTTATAGAATCTTCAGCAAAATTACAACAAAAAAGGATCACTCCTCCTCAAAGTCTTCCTTATCAGCCGCCGCCTTTTGGAACTGTTCAACCAAAATCCTATAGCCCGCCCGAGTGAGTCGGCGCGACCATTGAGCAGTAGCGGCAGCCTGAGAACGAGGAGCGGAGTTGAGAACCGCCTGGGTGACCTCGGTGTCAGAACAGTCCTCCTCAAGTGCCTCCCTGGTAAAATCCCCGCTGGTGTCTACATTCGCCCTCTCGGCAGGGAAGTCTTGCTGCAAAAAGCAAACTTATGTTAGCAATAAGAAATTTTGAATAGCAGCAGCAGTACCAGAAAGGGAAGCATACGTGGACAATGTTGCACCAGCGCAGTTCCTGCAAAACAGCAGAAGTATTAGATATGGTTCAATATGGCAGTTTACAAAATGAAAATCTTACCTACTTCCGGCGGATGTCAGCATAGAAGGCTCCAAATTGCTCCTCGAAGCCTTGTGCATTAAAGCAAATATCAGATCATCATAGTTCATGCAAAAGCAAAGAAAAGCAGAAATAGAAATTCTGTACCTGAGCCCAGCTGGTAGCATACCACATCCCGCGCTGGCTATCCCGCACAGCCTCCTCGAATAGGTACGGCTTCCCTGCACGCCAATACCGACGCGTGGCAGCCGAACGAGTCGTGGCCGGGAGGTCCATATCAGCAGGAGGAGGGGCAGGAATGCAGAATACATCAGAGAACTGATGCCGCACACACCCTGGGAGGTAAAGGGCCGACTTCTTCATGCAATAGAATCTCACCTGTTTGTCCCTCAGAACGTGGCCAGAGTTCATGGGAGCCCAGTTGAAGCCATCATATCGAGCAAATGGGCGTAGGTGAACCTGTTACAGAAACAGAAATTGTAAGCAAGCAAAGTACAACAGGCATGCAGAGTCAAAAGAGCAGAAGAAACTTACATCCTCGAGTTCTACCAAGTCCAGTAGATACCGGTAGGACTCATAGCTAAACACCCCAGCAGCAGCCCGGTGGTCAGGCTCGACCCACTGGCGGGAAAGGGGCAGGAGCTCGTCCCGCAGGCGGCCAAAGCAATGCCCTCTGGTGATGTGCTCCATGATCCAGTACTGACAATACAAGCAAGGTAGTTTATCAAATATAAAGCATAAATAAAAGTTTATTTTCAGCAAAGTAACAAAAGCAAATACTTACAGTCAGCAGAGGGTACAACCCCACGTAAGAGCGGCACCCGAGCTTCACCCCTTTGTCAAGCCCACAGACCAGCCATGTGTAACTAGCACCGGCCCAGTCATAGTGATCCAGGTGCTCCAGGTTGGTCAGATATGCAATCCAGTCAGCATGGATACAGTAGGCCGACGAATCACAGAAGATCAAGGCCAGCAGCTCCAGCAGAAAATGCCTCAGTACAAAATCTGCTTCCTCACTGCCAGGCTCGGGGTTGGGACAAAACTTGTCCCATTCCCTTAACCACCCCACTGTGATCATATGCTTTCCCCTAGGCGGCTTAGGAGGGATACGGCCAAGATGTGCAAGCGTGAGGTGAAAGCCATGGGTGGTCTCACCAATAATGGGCTCGTCACCAAAAGGTAGGCCCATCAGCAGAGCCCACTGATTGAGCAGAACAGTCAGCTCACCAAAAGGAAAGTGGAAGGAGTGTGTCTCGAACCTCCACCTTTCCACCATGGCCCGGAAGAAGTTGTAGTGGCCGTGGATGATTGGGAGGCGCAGCAAACCACCAAACGGAGTCTAGTGATGGAGAAAGTCCCGCAAAAACTCCGGCAGACGGTGGAAATGCTCAAGCATCGGACCCCAGTGGCATCGCATGATCCGGTTTGCATCCCCTCTAGAAATATGAAGCACATATTTAGAGCCGGGCCAGAAGCAAAAGCACAAAAGCAGAAGGTAGAAGCAATTTAAAGTACATCAAAGCAGGCAATTACCTCAAACTCGGGGCTCTCGCATATATGACGGTCACTCAATAGCCGCCCCTCGAAGTTTCCAGACTCCTGGAAATGCAATTGTCAGAAAATACCAGGCTTAAATATCTTTTTTCATCCAGTTCGAGCTTACCTCAATAGGGATAGTGGGTGTCGAGCTACCAGAGGCCCGCGACCTCGAGGAACTACCCACTCGTCCGGAACGACAGCTAGAAGGCATGTCCCTTGAAGACTGTGGGGTTCCCACCTTGGGAACCGAATCATCCTGCAGACAAAAGTTGAACAGCAGCAACAAGTGTCTAAATTAAATGGGGAATAATAATGGACTGCAGGATATTTTGAAAAACTATGGCATGGAATGGCAGAATGAAAGCATATGGTTATGAATCAATGCAAAAATGTCAAGCAGTTCAATGCAAAGCAGTTAATAGAAAAATCAGAGATTAAATAGCAATGTCAGTATGTGCAAAGCCCGGAGCATCACCGGCAGCCCGGAGCGCCACTAGCAGCCCGCGCATCCCTTGGCATGCCCGCACTCCCCAATCCAGCAGCCATTGCGCAGAACAGCCCGCCAACCCGCAACCGCCACGGCCAGCCATCACCAACCCGCAACTGCCGCGACTCGAAAGTCAGCAGCCCGCGGAAGCCCTAGCCACTGCGCTCCGAAACCCGCAACCGCAGCCCGAGCCTGCCAGTCCGCCGTCGCCAGCAGGGCAGAAAGGGGCCTGCCGCTCCAGGTCCGTCAAGGACCTCCCACCGCCGATCACCCACAGCGAAGAGCAGGGAATACACAAGCAAAAGAAAGGGGGGGAGGATCGGAACTTACCCTTGCCGGCGAGCCGCGGTCCAGCCAATCCCGCAGCGTTTGGTCCATGCCGCCGTCGACCGAGACGCCGCCGCAATAGCCCCGCACCACACCGATGCGCCTCCCGCGCACACCAGCCGCAAGCACCTCGTCGGCGCACCCCTCGCACGCCGCCGCTGCGAGTGAGAAGAAGGAGGCGGGTTTTTTTTGTTGGGTTTACAGGAAAAGAGGAGGAGGAAGATGCGTGCCTTTGTTTCTTGAAGAGAGAAAGAAGAGAAGAAGATGAAGAGGCACGGCCTTTAGAGGAAGGAAGATTTTTTCCTTCGTAATGAAATTCTTTTTTTGGTGCCTTGAAGAAATGAAATGCATCAGCGTGCGTAACCAAGCAGCAGCAATCCTTTGCATTGCCATGCAGTCCCAAGCAGCAAAGAAGAAAAATTTGGCAGTTATGGCAGTTGGCCAGTGGGGCCCGCACGAGAAACAAGTCAAAGTGCAAAAATGCAAAATGACTGAGACAATTGCATTCCAGCCCTTACCATCTCACAGCACAAGCATCAAGTGCGGAATATGCAGTATCCAGCAATACGGCAGTTAAATGCATCGTGTGGGTAATTTGCAAAAAACCCCCTACATTTTGAAAAATTGCAGATCAGTCCAGGTGGATGCAGAAAATTTGTTTCAGAGTAGACATTTGTCGATAGGCAGCAGAATCTCAAATGTCACTGCACAGTCGCAGCACAGCAACCAAAAAAGCAGTTTGGTTGGGTAATTTGCAGTAAAACCCAAAAGTTATGGATATTTGCACACAGGTCCTTACCTTTTGCAAGCAGTTTGAAGAATCGCAGATTTGAGCATGCATCTCGACAAGAGTGCCAGCCTCCGCACCGTAACCTCGACATTCAGCATATTGCAGTTCCTTCCAGGGGAATAATCCTAAGGTTATCGCCTTGCTTTCTGGGATCTCATCTTGAGTGGATAAGACCCGTCTACCCCTTTGGATTTCCGCGGGCGCGGAATCCAACTTGCTTGACTTTGATCGGGCGGTCATTGTCCTTTGCCCCATTGGATTTCCGCGGGCGCGGAATCCAGCTTGCTTGACTTTGACAGGGCGGTCATTGTCCTCTGCCCCTTTGGATTTCCGCGGGCACGGATTCCAGCTTGCTTGACTTTGACCGGGCGGTCATTGTCCTCTGCCCCTTTGGATTTCCGTGGGCGCGGAATCCAGCTTTCTTGACTTTGACCGAGCGGTCATTGTCCTCTGCCCCTTTGGATTTCCACGGGTGTGGAATCCAGCTTGCATGACTTTGACTGGGCGGTCATTGTCCTTTGTCCCTTTGGATTTCCACGGGCACGAAATCCAACTTGCTTGACTTTGACCGGGCGGTCATTGTCCTTTGCCCCTTTAGATTTCCGCAGGCGCGGAATCCAGCTTGCTTGACTTTGACCGGGCGGTCATTGTCCTTTGCCCTTTGGATCTCTGCGGGTGTGGAATCCAGCTTACTTGATCTTGACCAGGCAGTCAGGGTCGTGTGCCCCCTTTGGATTTTCTCGGGCGCGAAATCTGGCTTCTTGGCTTTGACCGGGCGGTCAAATGTCCTTTGCCTTTCCTAGGCTTTCCTTGGCTTTAACCGGGCAGTTAAAGTCCTTGGTCTCTCGGATTTCTTGGGGCAGGAAATCCCGTGGCTCGACCTTTTGACCCGATGGTCAAGGTCCTAGCCCC
>JAMKQA010028126.1:0-10464 GCA_024699735.1 Posidonia australis
TTTTTACATAATGAATCATGATTCATGCAAATACCTGCTATGAAACGAGCTGCAAATATACTCTTTATATGTTCACCATTTGCATATGATTGTTAAGTTCATTAGCTCATTGCATGCTCTTTAGAATCTACAATGCAATATTTTCAGCCCATAACCCATGATCTTGCATGATTTAAGATAGATGATAAAAAGGACTTTCATTGCTTGCTTTTTATCATGTTTCAGCTTTTTACCATCCGATTAATCAATCTGGTTAAGATAAATCGCATTACATCTCTTGCATCTAGACTAGAATCTAAAATCAGACAACAGTCTGATTCAGATTTTCTGGTGTGCACCACACTGGAGCACCAAGGTGGTGCACTACGGTGGCGCACCCAACCAGAGCACCATCCTGGTGCACCAGTCTGGTCAGAGTTTAAATCATCATCTTTGCATCATAACCTGCATGCTTTCCCGAGTGTGTTTGACTTTGATTTTTATGGTGTGTATTCTTTGATATGGCCTGTCTTTGCATGCATGATTTCAGTCTTGGATGACACTGTTTTAAGCCTTTTTTGCATCTCGCATATTCAGCCAGTTGCTGAAATCTGGTGAGCTGATTGCCCCATGAACTCCTGTTTGGGAGATTCTTATGCATCAGTCCATGATCCAGATCTGGATAACATGGCTGAATCTTGTTGTTTTTACTTAGCAAAGGGATGGTGTGGTCTTGTGTGAGGCATACAGCCCTTGAGCACAAGACCCATCTTGTGTTTTTTTTTTTGGATTTTGATAAGATACTCATGTTGCATTTTCTGTTGAGTTTGCATGTTTACAAGAATTTTACATTGCATGGCATTCTGGTTTATTGTCGGATTTATGATTTCCTCTAGCACACTTTCCTGGCTTCAGTAGAGCACATAAGTGGCGCACCAGACTAGAGCACCAGTCTGGCGCACCAAACAGGCGCACTTGCCTATTTTCTGTTGCACACAGCAGCATTTGGCATGATTTTAGCATGTTTCTTGTTTTGATTTGCTTTTGGTTTTCTTTGGTTGTCTTCCTGGATATATCAGGAAGACCCTATTCTGTTTTCAGCCTATTTCATGCATGATAGATCGTGTTTTGCATATAGTAAAGCGAGGATGAAAATCACTTGAACTTGTTAGATCTTTGATCATATCTGTGCAATATCCTTGCACCGGTGCTTGACCCACCATACGAGTGACCTTTCTGAACATTAGGACACACCCTACAGCCCATACACCCATGTTTAGCATAAGGTACCACTCACATATAGCATGGCATTGCATATCGCTCTTGGGTGTACAGAAAAGGCTGAAAACCTGACATTTCATATAAGTAAACGAGAAACCCATAGAAAGACCAATTTTTGGGCGCACGAGGGTGCCTAATACCTTCCTCGTGCGTAACAGGGATCCTTGCCCAATTTTTTGGTTTATGAAGACCTTTTCCATTTGGCTTTATTGCATGATTTGAATGTTTTAAACGGTTTTCATCATTTGGCCATTCGCGCCAATCCCGAGGCTATCACCGGCATGGTTACAAGTGCACTACAGTGGTTGCTCTTGGTCAATGTTGACTGCTTGGCACCGAATAGTATGACACACTACTGCTGGGGGTTGTGGTGTTGTACCTGTGTGGCGAGGTGCTTTGAGCCAGAGTGGCGTTGTTTAATGTGGTTGTGCCAGAGTAGCATTGTGGTTTTGTTGTGCCTTGATTCAAAGAATCAAGCTTTGGTCTAGAGTGGACCTTGGTGTTGCACCTAGGTGGCGTTGGTGCTGTGCCTGTGTGGCGTTGTGCTTTGAGATAGTGGTTCCATGGCTTTGGTACCTTTACTTTGGTCCAGAGGGGACCGTGTTGTGTAGAATAGAGGCTCTGTGACTTGTGTTTTATGGTTGCTATGGGCGTACTGTCTACAGACATTGTTGGTTGTCTGATTCGCGTAGAGAGTGTGTGAAATCAACCTATGTAGTTTTTGGACTTGATTTAACGAGAGTGGCCATCTCGAGCGTGCAAAAAGGATTTTAAAAGAACATGCATGTAGTTTTAAAAGGAAAAGAAAAGAATGATTTTAAAGACATGATTTTTGAAGTTTTTACTGATTGTTGGGTAATGGAGCGTTGTCCTATTGTGGTGTGGCATCTAGGTGAGATGCTTGTATTTGGTTGACCTCGATGTGGTTTGTCGAGTTATTAGGTGAGGTGTGTGCTGGGTGACCATTTTGAGTGGTCATTCACGTGTGCTTTGGTTTTTGTGTATTTCCACAGGTACATGATAAAAGTTGGTTTTCAACTAATGCATATAGAAGGAGTCACGCTACTACATATCAGGGATTCTAGTAAGTTTATAGTTGAGTTTATTTTAGTTATTTATTTCTGCTTAGTGTATTTAGGGTTAATTGCACAATTAGTGTAATTGTTAGAGAATAATATTGAAAACATGTAGCTTGGTTTGAGAGGTAGTGACTTGAGGGTCATTACATCTATTCTCTGTGGGATCGATCTGTACATACATACATACTGTATAATATGCCATACACTTGCGGTTAATTAAAATTTGTACATCAAGTTTTTCACGTCGTTGTTGGAGAATAGATGAATTCATAGTTTTAATTTTATTTGTCAAGTCATTTCTTTTTATTTTCATTTATTAATAAAGAATTGAAATACAAAAAAAAAAGAAAAGAAACTTTTTGATTTAGGTCTGAAGTGTATATAATAAGGATCGGAGGAGTGAAAGACGTCCAAGTAAGTTCTTTACTTATCAAAATTTTTGATAATTTTTCCTGAATTTTTAAAGATTATCCCAATTATTATCTGATTCATATATTTTGTTGGATTTTTTTTTATATCAATTTTTTTAACAAAGAGTTATTTAAAGTTTTATTTAAATTCAAAAATTCATGAGAAGATAAAAACCTACATTCTAGAACGTGCATCATATTCTGTGCATCTAAGTATAGATTTTCTATTTTTGAGATTTAAATTTTATTGTTAGAGGAAAGGTACGTGCTTCTATTTGAATTTTTTACATATTCAAGCACGTAGTTTGTAGGAGAGAATAACTTCTTTATGCATCAATGATTGTATATTATATATCAATGTACCTAAGGATGTAACTCATAGCACAACATAAGGTGGGGATTTCATCACCCTTCGTTAGTCCAAAAACAACAATATCAAGGATAAAGCATTGAGTCAAGTTAAAATTATAATCAAGTAGACATTGGTCCTTAGGATTTAAGCTCAATAGGACAAATAAGCCTAAGGATGAATCAAATTTAAAATTCTTTTCTTACTTGGTGTATAGAAAAGTGGTTCAACCTGTGGACTTTCTTAATAAACCTTGTATTGTCAAAATAACGCATGAACTAGAAATTCAAGTCCAAGTAGATGAGTCCATTAAAGATCCAATTGGCTAAGTAGACCAATTCAATATAGAGGTTTCCCTTTCAAGTGATTCAATTGTGTAGGCACCTCGATTTTGCAATCGCTTGGCAGCAGACTCCTTTGAAAAGATGCTCTAGTAACTCTACCAAAACCCTAATCCCATCAAAACCCTAACTCCACCAAAACCCTTACTCCACCAAAACCCTAACTTCACCTAAATCCTAGCTCAACCTAAACTCACAAACCCACTCAAGCCCACATAAGTCCATTTTGACTCAATCCAAGCCAATCAAAGTAAAAATCCATAATTTAAAACCAAAACCAAACAAAACTCACTAAAAATCATCAAAAAACCTAAATTAATTAAGTAAAACTTTTAATTAAAACCAAAATCAAATAAAATCAATTTAAACCATCTAAAATCCAAATTAATTAAGTAAAAACCCTAATTAAAACCAAAATCAAATAAAATCCATTTAAACCATTTAAAATCCAAATTAATTAAGTGAAAACCCTAATTAAAACCAAAATTAAATAAAATCAATTTAAACCATTTAAAATCCAAATTAATTAAGTGAAAACCCAAATTAAAACCCTAATCAAGTAAAACTCAATAAAATCCATTAAAGAATTAAATCTGATTAAAAAGAAACCCAAATCCAAACAAAAATCAAGCAAAAAAAACTATTAAATCAAAATCTAAACTAAATCCCAAATAAAACCAATCAGATCAGAATTTAAATTAAACCCCCAATTAATCAAGTAAAAACTAATTAAATCTAAATTTAAAAGTAATCAAATCTAAAACTCAAACATAAAACCTTAATCCATTTAAATCTAGAAAAACCCTAATCAAACTAAAATGATTTAAAATCACTTAATCAAACTCAAAACCCTAATTAAAATCACAAAAACCTTTAAGTAATAAAGTCCAAAAAAAATCCTAATTTAAAATCAATTAATTAAACTGAAAATAATAAAAATCAAAAACTTAATTAAAATCACAAAACCTAATCAAAAACCCAAATCACCAAAACAAACCATAAAAACCCAAATCTAAAACCTAAAACCCTAATTCTTAAAACCTAAAAACAAAATCCTAAAAAAAAAAAGCCCTAAAAGCACAAGCCCAACTCACAGGCCCGAAACCAGCCCACAACACCCATACCCCTCTCAATCAAAACTTAGGCGACAACCAAAAATAATTCTGGCAGGTCCCTGATCTTCGGCAACCCCTATGATTTCCGATGCTAAATCTCAACCAGTAATCCTCCTCTTGCGTGATCTCCAGTGATGCCCCAACAATCCCTACTAGCTCACGCCTGATCGAGTGGTCCTCAGCCATTAGCGAGGAAGATCGATGGCATCAGGTAGCCCATTAGTGTTTAAAAGCTTCTGACCGTCGACTGAGAGAAAAGCACGACGTTTCAAACCCAACAGAGAGGACCCCCTTTCGAACCAGAGAGAACCCAACAGTCCCCTCCACATCCAGACCACCTCCTCCATCCTTTTGCAGCCCTAGAGCGCCCTAAACCTCTGCCACCAGAGTATCCACTGGAGAACGCCATTGTCGAGCTCCGTCGGGAGAGACAACAGTCGCTGCTCAGGTACTCCTTTCCCCACTCTTTTTAATCTCAAATAGCCTCCCTTTAGGTCCGTAGACCTCCCTCCTATCCTCGAAATCGAGGTTCATCGGGCGTACGGGCCCTGTCTGCTGCCTTCCCCTCCTCTAGTGGTGGGTTCACCACCACCGATGAGGCCGCTGGTCTCCTAGATTGGGAGGAGGCTCCTGGACCCTCTCTTCCTTCTTCCTCCTCCTCCTCCTTGAGTCCCCATCACTTAGGAGGGGATTCCTTTGGCCCCCTTTGTCTGAGGGCATCGCCGTTGCTCTATCGTCGACCCCATCCGCCGTGGAATCCATTGGGATGCTTTAATTATGCTAGCTCCAGACCACCGCCTCTGGAAGCTCTCCTGCGGTCCACCAAAGATACTTCGAACCCCCCTCGACCGCCTCCTCCTCTACAACACCACTCTGAGCTCTCCTGCACCCATCGTCGGCGCTCGGGTTGGGTGGAGCTCCTCAGCTAGCCTTCGTTCCTCTCATAGCTCCTGGAAGCCTCCTGATGGTCCTCCGATGCTCCTCCGACTTTCACCTGTGCCTTTTCGTCACCGGAACATCGTAGCCACCTTGTCTTCGTCTTCCCCAGCGTCGACAGGCCACTTCACCGGAGCCCGAGGTGGGGAAAGCATCCCAGGCTACCCTAGTCTTGTCCGACGTGCTGGAGATCCTCGCCGTGCTTCTCTCTCTAGCCTCCTGGACTATCACCGGAGCCCCTCTATCGCTGTGCCATCGCTAGCTACTAGTCGGAGCCCTCGCTGGAGGTAGGAACACCGGCGAACTTCGATGAAGAAGGATTTAGATTAAGTCCATTAGTTTTAGGTTTTTTACACTTAGGTCCTTAAATCATTACTGTTGGGTCCTGTGTTTTTGCGTTTGAACTCCTGTAGTTTTGAATAAGTTTTATTTCTTTTGTTATTTCTGTAAAAATTGCATATAGCCCCTGCACATTTTATTTTCTTCATGACTAGTGCATTAGTATTTATTTTATCACACTTAACCCCTGTAATCATAATTTTCCTTGCAATGAAGTCCTAAAACTTGCATCATGCCCTCTAGAGCTTTTTAAAATGAGTTTTCTCTATGAGATTTGCATTCTGAACCCTAAAAGACTTTAAAATCACACTGATCATCATAAATGTTTAATTTTCATCACATTTAAACCCTGAAACTTTGCATGAAAGTCCCTGAATTCCTGAAATATAGTTATTGAGTGTAGGAAGTTTGCATTCATGCCCTTAGTTTAATTTCAAATTCATTAATTAGGGTTTTAATTGTTTTAATACACATTTTGGCATTTTTTTCACTTTTTTTGATCATGTGCATTTATAATTTTACACTTGAATATACTTTTCATCTAAAAATCATGCTTGCAATGTAAATTGATATTTAATTTCACATTATAGTCACATTTGCACTTTATGTGTGAATTTTGCACATTAGACCTTGAATTCTCAGGAAATTACCAATGTACATTTTTCACACATCTCACATCACAGTGTCACATTTTCATTTAATCCATCATCTGCACACTAAGATAAAAGTCACTGAATATACTTTAATCAAGATTTCCCCTTTTTTGTGAATTTTGCATTTTAGTCCTTCATCTTGCTCTTTAACCTGTTTACATCGTTTTCTCGTATTTAAGACCTTGTCCCTTTCATGTTTTCTTGTAAACAACATTTTCTTGACATTTTGCATACATTTGACCTTGCATCATGCACATGTACACATTTATTACATTTGTCCTTGTCAAATTATCAAATCGCCCTCATGCCATCAATTCATGCACATGCATGTTAGTTTTTTCATTGAGTCATGTCTAATCATTCCTCGGCATCCTTTACACATTTAGGTACAGTTTCATGCATTTTGCATAATTTTCATTATGCTTGCATCGTTCCATTCTTTTTGAGTAAGCCTGCATTCTATACGATTTTCCGTGGATTTTTCCTCATTTCGTTTTCAGATTCCTTCACTTGACATTCGATTTGATTCCCTTTGTTCTGCATTTTGGATTTTTTTTTTACTTGATTTGGATTTCATTGCCCAAGGGCATACATTAATTGACCTAAAGGTCCACATTGGCCCAATTGCGGATTATTTTCCCTTTTTTGATTTTTACGACATTTTCCTTGATTCCGATGATTCAGGTTGATCCCACTTTTGATCATTTTGATATCAGTATGGTTTTCCAGAACATTCTTTTCAAAAACACTGTTATTTCATGCGATTTCTTCATATGTCACCATTTAGTCGTTTTGCGCGAACTTCTTTGCAATTTTTCGATTTTGGTTTCCATGACGTTTTCTATGATTATGATGATTTGGGTCGATCACATTTTTGATTCTCTTGATGTCAGTATGGTTTCCTGGATCATCTTTATCAAGAAACATCGTCATTTCATGTGATTTTCTTTGTCGTGTCGTGTTTCATTATTCCGTCATTTCTTGAGGATTTCTTCGTAGTTTTTGCAAGCATCTTGCACATCTATCTCGTCATGACTAGGCATTCATATTAGCATGATTAGAGCACAATCAAGGCTTAGAAAGCATTCATTCAACCTTTAGAAAGTGAATCAAACTAGAAAGATCGAGTTTCTCAGACACACGGGGATGCCTAATACCTTCTCCGTGCATAACATGAATCTTTATCCATCCTCTGGTTTGTAGGCATTTAGCCTCTTCATTTGCATCTCATGCATTCATCCTTTTTGTGGTTTGTTTGTGTTTTCCTCGTCTTTCCCTTAAAAGACTAGGTAATGACTCTGATTTTTTTCGTTTTATCCAATTTTGCGCCTTTGCCATCCTGGCACGGTTGTGGTTTCCTTTCTCTGGTGAGACTCTGTGCCAGATTCCCTGACGGGCATGGTCACAAATTGCAAAAAAACCTCAATTTATCGTTCTTATATTTCCACTTGAGCCCTCATCATTACCGTCTGCTATAGAATCATCAGAGCTATATGTCAAACCATATCCTTTAGCATTAGTTAATTATAAATTCAAGTCCTCATTTTACATTCAACTAAATTACATGAGTTCATTTGATCTACTTCCATTCATTTGGGAAATTCATGAAGGCCAATTAAAAGAAGTCCAATGGTGGCTTGAACAGGCTAAAAAAGAATTTGCAAAAGTTAGACCACTTCCTTGGCTCCAGATTAAGATTATACCTTGGAGATTGATGAGGTCATAGATTTTCATGTACCTCAATTGTAAATATTTATAAATTGTACATAACTTTTTTTATTAGCAGTGGAAGCACTTCAACCCGAATCAAGTATCATTGTTCTAATTTTATTTTATTTCATTGATCATATTTAGGTGTGGGGGAGAGCATTCTCTACGTCTCTTTCATTTTTCTGAGTTTTCTCTTTGTCTTTTCATTTTATTATTTCAGAAAAACCAAAAAAAATCACAAAAAACTGAAAAGATGTTTTTTAGGTTATTTTATTTTATTTATTTTTTAAAAAAATTTTAAAAAGGAATTATCTACATTGGCCTAATCAGTTAGTAGTGAATTAGTAACCTTGGTTTGAAATTCAAAGGTAAAGCCAAGTAATTAGGAATCTTATGATTCAAAGAGTAAAAACAAAATCTAAAAAGTAACATCATTTGAAATATTTGTAACTTATATATACTTTATACTACATTGTCACTCTAGTCCTTAGTTACGAGGAATAAAGGAAGACCTTAGCAATTAAAAAAAAAAAGAGAAAAAAAATTCAAATCTAATAATCACTGAGTAATTGGGTATCATGCCTTAATAAGCATTGATATTCATGTAAAAAGGTGATTAGAAGATTAAAAAAGCCCCTTATCTTTGTGGTCTTAGCTATTCAAGTTATTAAGTCTTTAGGGATGTTTTCACATCTAGTGATTTAAAACCGTTTGATTTAGGATCCATTGACCTAAAGTTCGCTAAATGAGTAACCAAGAATAAAGTCTAAGAAAGCATGACATAATTTATTGAATCAATAAAATTGTTAAGGTGATAAGATTTGATGTGAAAATCCATGTTAAGGTCTATTTTACAAACACAAGGTACATATGAGTAATTTTTAATAAAATGATGTGAAAAATAAGACAGAGCCTTTATGATCTTAAGATGAGGGCACTTAAAAAAGGTTAAACCAGAAAACTAAGGTACATGGGAACTTTAGATTTCTCTAGTTGAGTAGGTTAATGTGGATATTGTAGATTTTTCCTTTTCTTTATTTTTCACTTTCTTTAGTCTTTGTTCCTTTTTTTTTTTTTTGGGATTTTGTGAATAGATCTGCTGCAAATCCTCATATACACCACTCGTCTACTAAGGTAACTTAGGGATTTTAAAGCTTGTTGTATAAGCTAAGTACAATCGCGATTTCTGCGAAAGTGATTTAGGATTTTCTTATATTAGATTAGAGTCAGTTTTGCTCAAGGATTAGCAAAACATTGGTATAGGGTATTTGATGAATACATAATTCATACATATTTTATTCCTCATATTTATTAATGATTGTATATAAATAATGCTACTTGAAGTATTTTGTGTAAATTTCGTAGGAACCTAGGGCTTAAGAAGAATTTAGGAAAAGAAAAGAATGAGGAACCACGTTGAACATTCAAATCCTAAATTTCAAATTCTTAAAGATTTGGTAAAATATCATATAAACAATTGGAACAAATTAGATGAAATTCCAGATGACATGGGCACTTTCTAGGCACTCAAGTGCACAAATGGCGCCTCTTAAGTGCCCATGAAGGTTGTTTTTAACTCAATCTTTAGTCATTGTGACCTTCAATTGTAAATATCTAGTATTTGAAATCAGAATTTAAATTTTGTAATCAAATTTGTTTTCAACGTAAGAAAGCCTTGTAAGTTTATAAAAGGACCATTATTGTTAATCTATGGGATCATTTTCTACCCTTTAGGCTTAGACTCTTCTTCTTGTATTTTAGAGAATTTCAAGTGTTCTCGTTGCTGTAATCTTAGGTTTTATCAATAAAACTTCAATTTTTCTTCAATTATGTTTTTTATTTCAAGTTCTACATTTAAGTTTTTATTTTTTGTCATTTCTATGTGTGTAACCATGCCGTCGAGGGTGGCAACAAATAATATGTGTGCCAAAGTCGGCAAAGCCATGGCAAAAATGAAATGATGCAAAAATGCAGGAGTCGCCACCTAGACTATTAAAATGGAAGACGAGGAAAACCATATAACATGAAAATCATGCAAAACAATAAAAGAAAAAAGTCTTCGTAAACCAGAAATGTGGGTAAGGATCTTTATTACGTACGAGGAAGGTGTTAGGCACCCTCGTACGCCTGATAAATCGGTCTTCTATTGGTTTCTCTTTTGCTAATGAAATGTCGGCTTTGCAGCCTTTGCTGTACGCCCAAGGGCGATATGCCATGCCATGCTAATGTGTGGTGTCTAAAATATAGGTGTATGATGTGTAGGGGTGTGTCC
>JAMKQA010028129.1:0-10282 GCA_024699735.1 Posidonia australis
TAGATAATATTGAAGATTTTTCTATAGATGAATTACTTGTTGCATTCAATGAACTTTATACAAAACATAAATCCTTGAATGCTAAATACAAAAGCTTATATAAACGTTTCATTAATGAAAAGCTTGAAAAGGAAATGTTTTCCATTGAAAATGAAGAATTAAGAAATAAGAATAAAACTTTTGAGAAAGAAAATGATGTCTTGAAAAATGAATTGAATATTATGAATGGAAAAATTAATAATTTGGAAAATAACGTTGCATCATTGAAAAACAAAAGTGAAAGCTTGCTTAATGATGTGAGTAAGCTTACAATTAGTAAGAAGAATTTTGAATCAAAAAAATTTAAATATGGAAATGTGAATAAAACGGGTACTCCATATGAAAATGGATTTATTAGAGTTAAAAATGATAAATATGAATTTGTCACTAAGAATGGAAAATGGATTTCTAGAAAGAATTATGATATGATTCCTAAAATTAATTTTGCACCTAAAATAAAATGGGTACCAAAGTCACTACTTAATGGTTGAGCTTAATTTCTCCAAAGTATCATGGGACTATAAGTAAATTGACAAATATTATTAATCCCATTGAAAAAGGATATTTTAAGTTATTATGTAAATCTTTATTGAATATTGATTGATAGATAAAATCATACAATTTCACTTAATGATTTTTAAATGTTTTTGAAATATTCCTTGATTCAGTATACCGTTTTTTAACGATCAACTGATTTTTACTGTTTCAGTTTACCGAAATATACCGGTTGACCAAATGTTCTGACAGATGATTTCTGTCAATGAATTTTCAAAATTTTTAAATCATGGTTTATACTTATTACATTATCTTGACCATTCATTTGGATCATTAAACCAGAAATATATGCATAAATGGACTTGATTGACATAACTTATAATATTTCATTTTGATTATGTTATACATTGTCATATCTTTTTTCCCGTGATAAAATGAAAATAAGAAAAATCATATAATCATAGTAATATTGAGATTAGTTTGTCAATGCTTTAAATGATTCATCTTTTTGCTATACTTGTTGAATATGGATTGTTTTTACCTATGCTTGAATCAAGGGAGAGCTTTATTGAAAATATATTATCATCCATGCTTGTTGATAGGGGGAGTTTAATTAATTCATAAATTTCAACAATTGGTATCTTCCTAAAAAAAAAAAATTAATTTAACAATTGAATTCAACAATTTGGTATCTACTAAAAGTTAATTTTAATGGTTCCTTGAATTATTATTTTTTTTGAAATGACCTTAATGAAAATAAATGTCAAAAATCACAATGATACACTTGTGATATATGAATATAATTTCTTTTAGGAGGAGCATAACTTAAATCATATGCTTAATATTAAATTTAAATGATAAACTTGATATCTTATAAAATTAGTATAAATCATATTTTGTTACATTTAGTATAAATTTCAAATCTTGATATCTAACAATTGGCAATATTTAAAAATTGCTCATGATCTTGATGATTATTGAATATCTTGTCAAAAGAACTTTGAGCATAAGTGAATAATTTTGATGACCTTATATGATTCTTTTTGAAAAATCTTAAAACTTTAGATGTTTTCATTGCACAACATTTTTGTTGAAAAAGGGAGAGAAAATTAGAATAAGAGGAATTAAAGATGGAAAAGTCTTGAGCTTTATCATATAAATCTTTAAGAATGACAAAAAGGGAGAGTATATTGACACATCCTTATGCAAGGTTAAATAAGTAGGGAGAGAGAGCTAAATTTTTATGATATTTTTTTACTAATGACAAAAAGGGGAAGAATACTAAGAAAAGTTAATATGTTGTTTTTACCTTAAAATATTTGTAGTCTTGTCATCATCAAAAAGGGGGAGATTGTTGGCTTTATTAGCCATATCTTGATTTTGATGATAACAAAAGACTAATATACTTTATGAGAATATTTCATAATTCATATATGCAAAGAAGATCATTGAAGAACTCAGAAGATTCAAGCATAAAAAGGAAGACATTTGAGGAAGACAGAAACCTACGTGCCACCAAGAAAAATTCAAGATGAAGGAAAAGGAGAAGAAAAATTAAATAATATTTGTAATTATTTTGATGTAATTTTCTATTTATTCGTGTATCTAGGAATTTGTAATAATCTGCCAAATATCCACATAGAGCCATAGGAAAATTGCCTTAGCCCCAAAACCAACCATTCATTGAAAAACATTCATTATAGGACTAAAGGCATGTTCGGCATACCGAATTTCCTCGATATATCGAAATATATGCAGATTAGAAAAATCAGAAAAGAAACGCAGAACGGCATATCGAAATTCACTGGCATACCGAATCAGAAATTTTCGACATACCGAATTATTTTCGGTATACCGAATTGCTCGACCGTTGCATATTTTGATTGACCGTTTTTTATTTCGGCATACCGAACCTGTAGCCGTTGCTGAACGTTAGAGAGACGTTAGACACATTCTTATACCTATGTTTTCCTATAAATAAGCCCCCATTCTTCACCTATGGCGGACCAATACTTCTTACCCCATATAGAGCTTCAAGCATCACTATTTCCAAGCATTCACTCATACCCTATTAGAAAAACTCGCAAGGCAAGAGAGCTTCATTTTCATCCATTCACTTAGCCAAAATCGAGTTTGGGAGATTATAGAAAAAGAGTTGTAAAATCCAAGTGTAAAGGTTCTTCTCTGGATTGAGAGAATGAAGTCGCGATTTTTGCGGAGCTTGGCGAGGATTCGTCAAAGGTGTACGACACGATCTTGGCCCGGAACAAGATCAGGTTGGTGAAATTCTCGAGGGATTCTCGAGGAATAGACTAAGCCGGGGAGGTTGAACCACTATAAATCTACTTGTTCATATTCATTGTCTCTCATCCCCTTTCTTTGTATGCTTTAACGTAATATCAATTTCCTAGTTATATTCAAATTACTTGAAATATTGTAAATTGATAAACAAACTCTAAAATTTGTTGATTATTCACTAAATCACTATTCACCCCCCTCTAGTGAAGCCTAAAGATCCTTACAGTTGATGCTTTGATCTACAAAGTGTATCCCATTTAACCAGATGACCAATAGAGGAAGAGGAGGAATAGGATTTCCAAAGAAATCTAGATCTATATTTATCAATGGCTTTAACAACCTTTGCAGGGATGTGTAGCACAGATAAATAGTAAGTGGGTATGGCTGAGAGAACAGAATTAACCAGAGTTAATCTTCCTCCAAGAGACAACTGTTTTGCCTTTCAAAGAGAGATTTTTTTAGAGATTTTTTCAATGACTGGAGACCAGTCATTGTAGGTTGCCCTCCTAAAGTGTAGGGGAAGTCCTAGATATTTTATAGGCAAAAGAGAAGGGTTGCAACCCAAGATTTGGGAAGATCTAGTGATGAGTGGACTTGATACACCTATGCCAGTAAGGGAAGACTTATGGTGTCAAACCAGAGCACTATTGAAAGCAACACAAAATACTCTTAATATTGATTATGTTGTCCTCACATGCAGACAGAAATAAAATAGTGTCATCTGCATACTGAATGTTCACTATATTAGGGTCACCATTAGGAAATTGGATGCTAGATATCAACTTGGATTCCACAGTAAGAGAAAGCATTCTATTCAGAATGTGTGTGACAGTAATGAAAAGGAGAGGTGACAACGGGTCACTTTGCCTTAGACCATTAGAGGCAAGGAAAAACCCTTTAGGGGAACCGTTAAGTAAGATGGAGAACCTGACATGTGTATTGCACATTTTTATCCAATTAATCCATGTAGGTCCACAGCCTAAACCAGAAAGAGAATCCAATAAAAAAGCTCAGTTAACATTATCAAAAGCTTTCTCAAAATCTAATTTCAAGAGATAACCAAGAATACCAGCCACCTTCATAAAGTGTAATGTTTCCTGAGCTACCAGGAAACAGTCCCCAATGTGTCTCCCTGGGATAAAGGCACATTGGGAGTTGTCAATGATATTGTCTAAGACAGGGGAGAGCCTGAAAGCCAAAGTTTTAGTAATAATTTTATATAAACTATTCAACAAACTTATAGGCCTGAAATCTTTTATACATTGTGCCCCTTCTAGTTTAGGGATAAGTGTAATAAAAGTTTGATTAATAGGTTGAAGAAAGTCTGTTTCTGTGGAAGAGAACAGATGATTAAAAACCTTCAAGATATCTTCTTTGAGAATGTCCCAGAGTTGTTGGAAAATGAAGATTGGAAAGCCATCAGGTCCCGGGGCCTTGTCTCGAGTTAGGAGCAACAAATTACTGTGAATTTCCTCTAAGGAGAATGCAACTTCCAAGTCCACGGGATTCTGAATTTTAGTTGGGATTAAGGTATCTCAATTCAATTCAGGACTAGCTCTTATGGGTTTATTGAATTATCTAGTGAAGTGGTCCTCTAGTTCCTTGGAAATGGTGGAAGGAGAGAAAGTAATGTTTTCCCTTATCTTAAGAGAGTGAATAGCATTGGTTCCTCTTCTGCTATTGACCATATTGTGAAAGAAAGATGTGTTTAAATCCCCTTCTTTATGCCATTGGATTCTAGACTTTTGCTTCCAATATTCTTCTTATTTTTGGAGCAAAGAGAAATGTTCTGACTGAAGGTTTCTTCTCTCAGACAGAATATTTGCAGTTAACAGTTGAGATTCAGCTAGTGAGTCTAAATGGGCTATTCGGGATTCAATGGAAAGTAGACTGCTACATCTAACCTTTCTTACTGGCCTAATCCAACCAATAATCTGTTTCTTAAGCTGTTTGAGCCTATATGCAAATTTAGTTACAGGAGAGGAAGAGGTACAGATGTTAAGGGAACTGTACCAAGAGGCTTCAATGAAAGAGCTGAACCCCTCAAAAAAAGCCAGGATTTGTAAAATTTAAATGAGGTAGGCCCCCAGTCTTGAGAAGTGGTGTTAAGAGAGATGAGTATATGATCAGCGACTACCCTCGTCAGGCCCAGACAGAAAGAGTTGGGAAAAGAATTTGCCCAATCCATAAAGACAAGAAATCTGTCCAATTTAACCATGATAGGGGGCACTTGCATGTTTGACCAAGTGTATTTAGTATTATTAGGAGAGAAATCTACTAGGAAATGACTATCAATAAAGGCATTGAATTGTCTCATAATAGATGAAATGCCACACCGAGTGGAGTGTTCATGTGAGTATCTGGTGAGATTAAAGTCCCCCTCAATGACCCAAAAGGAATTCACCTTTTTGCTTAAGAAGTCTAATTCCACAAGGAATTCAGGTTTCTGAATTGGATCGCAGGGTCCATATACCCCTGTGAGCCACCAATCCAGACCATCTGAAAGGCTAGTGAAATTAATAGAGAGGCAGTGTGTGGTAGGAATTGTGTTCAACAGCTTTAAAAATCTGTCATTCCACCTAATGAGAAGTCCCCCAGAGACCCCCAGAGAAGGAATAAGGGACCATTGATTTAATAAACCTCCTCCTAGCTGCCTAAGAGCATATGGAGTAAAGGTCTCTAATTTAGTCTCACTAATGATAATGACATAGCATTTGTTAGTTTTAATGAAGTTACTAATAACCCGTTTTTTACCACTGGAACCCAAGCCTCTAATGTTTCATGCATTAATGATCATTAATTGGGTGGAGAAATAGAAAAAGAATCTAGGTTCTCATCCAAGTTCGATTCAATATTTAAATCGATGTGAGGAAGTCCCTATTCCACTCTAATAGAGTTAAGAAAATTCTTAGCCTCATTCGTGGATTGTAAGGAAATTCCAATGATACTACAAAAAGCAATGAGGTTATCATAGGACTCTCAATTGAGAGTATCGTTAAGAAAATTATTTGCACTATCATCATTAACAACAGCGACAGAATCAGATGATATAGACCCAGAAAGGAGTGGATCAGAATCTTGCATAGTAGATGAAGAAATAGAATCATCAGTAATACCTGGGGGGAAGGTTGGAGTTGGAGGTTGGGTCTCGTAGGCAACTTCAACAGGGCCACTTATGTCATCTTTCCCCAGACAGTCATAGACAGTAAAAACCTTCTTGAACTTAGCCATGGATAGATTGCGTGTCTTAATGTCTGACTCTACAAACTTAGATGTTTCATCTCCAATGTGCAGAGGCTCAAAAGAGGGGGAGTGGGAGTAAGATTGCACTGAGAAGTCATGGCCTGCCTCGGAGACAGAGGGTGGAGTAGGTAAAATGCCTGCAGAGGTAAAAATAAGCTAGGAGGCAGGGCTAATGGATCTTGTCCAGACATTTTTCCACCCCTAGAGGTCTTATTTCCTTTTCCACCTCTCCAACCTCTATTAGTCTTAAAGGATTTGTGATTAGGGTTAAGACCAGAGGAACCAGATGTTGAGGGGGTAGAGTTTGTAGGCCAGGCAGGGAATGGGCCAGTGGGTATAGGTGTAGGGGTAGCACTGGTGGCACATAAGTCCCAGCTTCTCTGGAATTTGATGGGATATACATATTTGCCAAAAGCAAAAAAAAAACGACAATCGGGAATATCCTTTCCTGGATGAGTCTTCACCCTAACTCTAGAGTAACTCAGGGATTTAGCCGAATCCATAGTTAAGTCTACTTCCAATAGTTCAGCAAACCTAGAGATCATGTGGTGAAAGACATCAGCATTCCAAAGGTGATGAGGAATACCTTCGAGTCGGAGCCATACCCCTTCATCCTTCAACGTTAACATCGCGTGGGAGTTCGAGGACCAAGGAGTGAAGGAGGCGGAGATCATTTGAAGGGATGCTCCAAATTGGTTAAGGTAATCATTTCTAATATGTGGGGAGGGAAAAACTAACAGGAATTTACTAGATGAGAAGTCTTGTACCTCAACCTCGGACGAACAAGGCCAGTAGGCCCTAATATGTTCTACTATGGACTCCTTAGTAAGTTGGGGGGAGTGGAAGGTAACAATAGCACTCCGCGAGAGAACCAGAAAGTGGTCACAAACCGCTGCAGAAGGAGGTAGAATGGTTGGGAAGTGTGGCGATAGGCCAGCCATAACAGGAGACCTTGTGGAGGAATCTTGCGGGGCCTGAAAGAATTTACAGATGGCCATAGAATGAGATGATGATTTGCATCGAAAACAAGTCCCTAAAGTTTTTTCCCTCGAAACCACCTGCCAGTCTCCTGCAGGAAGGAGAGAAGAAGTTGAACTGTGTCTTGAGTCATTCTCAGAGAGACGGGAGAGTCCAGTTGCAGGGGAAGGAACAGGAGAGGAAAGAATAGAAAACCTGTTGGAGTTACCACTAAAGCGCCGCGTGGAAGGGGAAAGGGTGGGAGAGGAAGGAAAGTGATAATAACATGTGTTAGAGTATATCTCTGCGTCAGAGATTTTATCCGCAAAGCACGCAACCCCACTGGCAAGAGCGAGATTTGAGGAGACTTCCTCAGGAAAAGAAGAAATTAAAGGCAGTGGATTTGAAACATGAGAGAGGAAAAGATTGCAAGCATTAATGTTAGACTCGACTCGACTGACCCGAGGGTGGCTAAACCAACACGTCGATAGAGGAGTCGTCGTATCGACTCCAGAGTGAATATTAGAAGCGTTAATCAACACGTGATTAACAGAGAGAGAAGATTGATTAGATTCATGTTGGCTTAAAAAAGCAGGTGGTTTATAACTCGTATAAGACCACACAGACGACGAGGAGTTGCCTGACAATCTGACACCATTGTCAGTACTTCGAGAAACCACCCTCGGAGAAGTCCATCGGCAAGGAGAGGGAGCGTCGTACGGACGGTCACCGGTCGAACCACAAAACTTCACCATTGGCAAGGGAGGCGCCAACCGGAGAACAGGCGGGGGAGAAAAGCTATCCTTAGATAGATTCAGACAATGATATGTATCTGAAGAGGCGAAGAAGGGGAAAGCATAGCTGCTCTGCTCCTGCGATGCAGGATCGCAAGCAGAAATTTTGCTAGAAGCAGAAACCAAATGTCGCTCATTACAGAGATCGACCAAAGAGACATGATGCGAAAAAGCATAACCATAAGAACCAGATCTAAGCATATTGATATCTAAATCCGGAAGCATATCTAAAACACAAATAGAAAGAGAGTTCCACCAACAAGAAGACAAGCCAGATGATAAATAAATCAAATCAAATACCAGGTCCAACCTTTGGTTCGGGGACGGCCCAAAGCATATCCGAAAATCAGAAACATAATGAAACAACGCCAGACGAGCTAGATCTGGCCAAGAAAATCTAAACAGCCACAAACACTCCACTCCACCCAGGGGATCCGAGGAGGAACCTGATGGGGGAGGAACAGAGGCAGAACAAGAAGAAGGGCGACACTTCCCTCGGGCACTTACCTGGGCTCGGGGGGAAGAGAGAGAAGGAGAGGATTTAGCCTGCCTGAGAGGAGGAGGAGGGCGGAAAACCACATCGTCGCAGGAGTCGTCTTCGACCAGGCGGCTCTTAAAAGCCAGCCAGTCGAAATCAATTGCCTTGTGTATCAGAGAGCGGTGATTGCCAGAAGGGCGACGACGGTGCAAGGACTTCAGAACTCGCGAGTGCCTACTCATTTTCTCAATAGTAAGGTAAGGATTGTTACAAAAGCACTTAAGCACGCACTACGTCACTATCAATCTCGTTAAATATCTAAAAATTAAGAAAATACATAGTTTACTTGCAAAACTTGCCATTGCTTCTCACTGATCACTACTCCCTTTAGCTCATTCCAGTGTCCAGTCCAAATCTTAGTAAAGATCTTACCTTTCAAACAAGACAAATGAAATCTCATAAAAACTTAACTTGATTGATGATCCTCTCCAAACTTCTAAAATAATTAACACACAACTCACCTACAGGCAGTAGCAATGGCCAACAAGGGTTGCATCGTCAAGGACTTAAGGGAGTCAAGAGGAGGCCAGGGGGTAGGGGCAAAGGAAGAGAAGCGATGACGATGAGTCGACAATCGATAGTCGAGTAGGAGGAGGTAGGGATGTACATGGGTTTGGGTTGATCCGAAAACCGAACCAACCCGAATCGCGTTGGTTGGGTTGGGTTTTCTTAATCATGTATTGGGTATGAGTCAGAAAATCCCAAACCCGAACTTTGTAGGTTAGGTATGGATTTCAGGCTTTGGTTACCCAACCCGACCTGAACCCGAAGGTATATATATATATAATAGTAATTATTTATATTTATAAGTACATTATATATATATATATATATATATATATATATATATATATATATATTTAATTTATAAAAGTATACAACAATAATCACAGTTTCTTTTTTCACTTCTCATACTTGACACTTGTATATATTTCATAGACAATATTAGTAGAGCTACATTTGTTTGTTAAGCAACTATACTTTTATTAACTATTTTTAGATCAATAAATCATGAATTATCCTCTAATTTTTGCAATCTTCTGGTCTTTTAGTTAAGTTAGCACCATTCTCTTGTACTATTAGAGAAAGTTATTATTAGTTGGCTAAGCAACACTAATGTATCACATGTCAATTTTTTTGACTTTTAATAATGGATGAGTTTATTATCATTTTTTTTGTAATTAATAATAGATGAGCTTATATCTTTTTTTGTATAAAATTCAAGTACTATAAAACCCGAGAACTGACCCGACCCAACTCGAAGTTTGTGGGTTGGGTTGGGTTGGGTCTAGATTAGGTATGGGTTGGGTATAGGTTCAAAATTATCCAACCCAAACAATATGGGTTGGGTTGTGGATTCACTCCTAACCCGACCCAACCCGACCCATGTACACCCCTAGGAGGAGGTAGGTTATCACCTGTCGATTGGAGGGTTGGAGGTAGGGGTGGGCACGGTTCGGTTTGGTTCGGTTTGAGACAAAACCACAAACCAAACCATATAGTTCGGTTTGAACAATTTTCAAACCAAACCGAACCATTGTATCTATTGAAACCGAACCAAACCGAACCATTATAGATCGGTTCGGTTCGGTTTGTGGTTTAACCATTTAATAAAATATATTTAAAAAAATAAAATGACTAAAAAATGGAATCAATTTGAAACAGACGAATCAACATGATTTTTAAAATCCTGCATATTAGGCCACTGAAACAAGTTCATCTCCATGTAAAAATTTTACAGTAAAAACATGCATGCCGACAAATTAGGTCCAGAATATTTAAAGAAACTATGGTCCAGAATTTTTACAGTAAAAACATAGATGCATTTAAAGAAACTATGTTTTTACAGTAAAAACATAGTCACTGACATATCAGTATATCACTGAATTCTGATATGAGAGAATCGACCTTGATGTCC
>JAMKQA010028133.1:0-12419 GCA_024699735.1 Posidonia australis
TGGATTTTAGCTGGATTATGTGTTTTATTTGTTTTTCAGTGGATTTTAATGGGGTGGTGTTTTACTAGGTCAGGTGGGCTAGTGTGGGTCTGATTGGGACCTACGTGGACTAGGGTTTTGGTGGTCGCGACCAAAGCATCAACCGGAGGAGCCTGCTGCCAAATGAGCTCAAAATTGGGGTGTCTACAGCATCATTTGCATCAATCATTGTCTGATGACAAAAAAGCAGAATAAGCCTGTCTATGTTGGAAGAGTGTAGCACCTCCTCAAAAGGATACTATCTAGGTGACCTGGTGAGTGAGGGAGCCACCATTGATTGTGAATTGGGTGAAGCATCCAAGCCGCTCAAGGAACTTACGCCTCCAAAGGGAGAGAAAATGCTAGGAGTGAGGATGAGAGTATGAGCTAAATAAAAAATATATCTGCAAAAGGGAATAAAAGAATTAGAAGACAGAAGTCGTAGGTAGAAGTCAGTCCTAGAGAATGAGGCGTGTAAGGTTACATTATCCCTACATTTTACCTTGGAGAGGAGTCGAAGAGATTACCAAGGAAATACAGTCTTCAAGGGCTTAGCCAACCATTTAAGCAGCAGTAGCTCCCAAAACCAGGTACCAATTTCTTCTAAGTCAGGGATAGAGTGAGTCTGTACGTCTATGAGGGAGTTAAAAGAAAAATAAAGTAAACAATAAAAAAGTAGGCGTTTAGTCCTATGGGGTTTGGAATGGAGCCCAAGTCACAATGTAGCCTATTCTAAAGAACCACCTAAAACCTAGGAGCTCGGATAGAGTCTCTTGAGGTTTGGAGCCACCTCTCCCCGGTTCATAGTCTTAAAGGCATTCCAAAATACTAAGGGTGCTAATAAAATTATATAGGTCATATAGCATACATGCATCTTTCCCGTAAGCATCATCCTGTCATGTTGTAGCATTTAATCTAGTCCTTTTAGCCAAGGGCATGCCAGCTACTTTCTGTCTGAAGGGGTTGGAAGGATACTTCGACCAGGGACATGCCAACTGCTCCTAGTGGTCAAAGCCTTCAAAGTCGGACCAGGGGCATGTCAGCTGTCCTATGGGAAGACTCATTGAGCCAGTATTTCAACTAGGGGCATGTCAACTGCTCTAAGTGGCCAAAGCCTTCAATGCCAGACCAAGGGCATGTCAACTGCTCTAAGTGGTCAAAGCCTTCAATGCCAGACCAAGGGCATGTCAACTGCTCTAAGTGGTCAAAGCCTTCAATGCCAAACCAAGGGCATGTCAACTGCCTTCTGGGAAAACATGAGGATAGACAAAATGTTCGTAAGAGATGCCAATCAAATGAGAAGGAGTATTCAGTATGCAAGCTTCCTTAAGCATTCTTGCAAGTAAAAGAGTTACTCATAAGCATAGGAGTTTCTGGAGTTTTTAGGCATGAGTGGGCACTGAATCAGCTCTTTTTGATAGCTAGTTAGAGGCTTAAGCTGATGATAAGCTCTCTCTGAAATTTGTCCAGCAGCATTAGCCAGCAAAAGGGATCGAGTTGACTTGAAACATCGGGCAGTTTATAGTAATCACAAAGGCAGCTATCCCTTCATAAACCATTCTACAAGCATTGAATAGAAGCAAAGAGTGATATCATAGTATAATTATAGTCTCAAAGACAATTATACATGGTCATAAGTTATTCAAGCTTAGAGCAGATGTCTTGCAAGAGGAAAAAAGTGGCTAGACTAAACATCAGTGCTATTTCGTGCCCTCTTTGAACTACTCACATCTGGAAACAAAGGGGGGCCAAGTGCAACCTCGTAGATAGGTCATGTCTCCTTGATCTCTTCCTCATACTTAGCTGTGTACCCGTCACCTTCCATGATAGCAAACTGGTCGAAGTGAATGCAACCACGTAGCAAACTGGATAGTTTTGTGGTCATGGAAGATCAACCGAGTGGGTACAATTGATAGCGGTCTGGCATCAGGCTCTGAATAAAAGAATCTTGGCTGAAGCCAAATTAGTGCATCACACAAATTGGGTGATACTCAACTCCTTCGGTGAATCTTGGTAGAATTATTAGGCACATATCACTATCATTGAAGAAGACAACGAATGGGTCGACAACATATGGGATGATACGCCAGGTTACTCTGTCTTCAGTCAGACTCTCCAACATCACATAAGCTTCCATGACAGAGGAAATGGTTCAAGAGTGTCCTCTATGATAGTATGCCTCAAAAGCCGAATGTTGTGGATGTAGAATTTCGACGCCCAGATGTGCAGCCAACCAAACCTGGGAGCATATCAGATCACATATAGTACTCTGCAGTGTACAGAAGAGAAGTGTGCAAAACGATATGCATATATACCTGTACCAATGCCCCACACATGTAAAAGTGTCAACATCAACGTAGTGATCGCTCTAGGGCCCGACATGTCCAGGATGATGAGAGCTAGATCGATTTATCAAGTCACAACAGTAAGGGCAATTTCAGCAACCTCGATGCCAACAATCATTCTCCCATGGATGAAGACCGGCTCTCCTAGGAAACGGATGACGAAACCTCGAAGCCAAAGCTCATCACCAAGTACTGTTCTTTTGTCGACAGTCTCATCAAAATATTCTAGCTGAAGCATTGGAGATTGTCCATCCTTGCAAATCAGACATTGTCCACATACACTAGTGGACAGACCAGTCAGCTGGCACAGAACAGAGACATAGCTGTCCCGTCACATGAAGATGGTGGGCCCCAGAAGCTTAAATAAATAGCATATTTTGTGTACCTCTTCCAGTGTTGGAGTCAACTCCACTTGTCCAAAACGGAAGACGTGGAAGGCCGATTTCCAAAAGCAGGCCGCAGCACATAGAAACTATCAGTTGACTTCAACTTCAGCAATACTCAGAAGTTTCGTAGATATTCCCTAGACTCGAAGCTTGTCCTGATCATCAGAGGACAGTTTGTTGATCCAACCATGAAGGACAGTTGAACCGTGAACCAGCGTAACCATAGTCAGGAATCCCTGAATACACATCAGGGTTTGAGGTAACAAGAGAGAAAGAGCTGTAAATGCAAAGAATGGGAGGAAGAATACAATGAAAGCTTACCATTCTCCTATTGCAAAAGGTGGAAACACAAAGCTTAAGAGCTTTGTCCTTCTCAAATGCGTATGTAGAAAAGGTGGAGGCCAAAGGTTTAAATATAAAGAGATGAAGAAGAATATTGTCGTTATCTTGGTAGGTGAGGCAAGAAATGAAAGGATAAACAAGTAGTTGAGAAGGTAAGTGGGGAGTAGGTGATTCATTGAGACTTGCACAGCCAACTGCCTAAGATTTGAACGGTTAAGTGGTTAATGCTGGCTAAAACTATAGACGAAATCTCCCAACAAAAACAACAAACAAATGCTATTGGCAACAATAACAGGCAAACATTGCTGACAAAAGTTGCTAGCGAAAATTGTCAACAAAAAGTCCTGCAGTTCAGAATTCAGTTCAAATTGTTTGGAAAGCTCGGCCAACTGGCGCAAGGGTCTTCAAAAACCTACGAAACAAGCTACAAAGCATTCCAAGCATACGAGCACACATAATTAGCAAACTAGAATATTTTTCTGACAATTAAATGCAGTTTTGTCACATTTTACAGTTATTTTTCTACAAAACATAAAGTTTGATTACAACAAAAGATTTCTAAAAGAAAGGAAAGCTAAGCTAGTCCTCTTGAGATCTGTGCTCCTTCTCTGACTGATGATGGCACCCTTCCTGGCAGTAGTGGCAGCAACAGTCCTCAGAAACATGCACCCTATCCTACGAGAGATTCTAGCTGAGGCAGCCCGAGCTCGTGACGATCTAGCGACGAAGGTGGTTGTGTCTTCTTCTCCAGAAACATCCTGAGAATCGAAGTCCATGAAGTATTCCTTGCTAATGTCTGGGTTGAGATTCCTCTCAACCCTACCGCCCTGCAAAGGAAAACAGACAACTTGTTAATATAGTTTTGTAAACAAACGAAATTAAGCAACTGTTAAAAATAAGCAAGTACCTCAAGCATCGCCTACCAGTGGGCTTCCTGCAAAAGAGAGATAGTAACATAGAATTTAGTACAATTTAAAAGGCCTAGTCTTTAATCGAAGCAAGGGTAACTTTCCTCTTGGTGTTTCGTTTCCCAATAAAAGGCTGCAAAACTATCCTCAAAGCCCTGTTCAGAAAAGTTCCAAGTTAGAAAATGTGGTGAATCTTAAAGAGGAGTACAAAACAAGCCAAGACACTTACCTAGGCCCACTCAACACCAAACCACATCCTACATTGTCTCTCCCACAGATTAGAGTCGAAGAGATGTGGTTTGCCAACATGATGAAACCACTCGAGATAGTCCTCGTATGCAACCACTCGGAGAATGTGCCTACTCTGGATAGCAGCAGCCTCGATTCTCAGATAGCTAGTAGCAGCACGGGAAATGGGCTCTGAGCCCATGTTAATAGGAGGAGGAACAAGGATGCAAAATCCATCAGAAATCTGGTGGCAGACACGTCTTGGAAGGTAGTACACAGAGTACTACTGGTAATAAAACCTGATCTACCGATGAATCAGCTCCTGGGCAGAGTTGAGGGGTGTCCAGTCATACCCCTCGTATATGGCAAAGGGACGGAGGTTCACCTACATTCACAAGGCAAGCAAGAGCAAATGTTAGTATGAGAGCAAAGACTAAAGAATTTACAGCAATTTCTGAAATATAACAGGAAAAATGGCAACAGTAAACTAGGCAGAAAGCAAGAATGAACTTACATCCTCAATACTCAATAAGTCTAGCAAATATCTGTAAGCCTTGTAAGAAAAGACGCCTGAAGCGACCTGGTGATGCGGCTCACACCACTGATGAGGCAGAGGCAGCATCCTTAGTCGGAGGCGATAGCAGTAGTGGCCCCAAAAACGTGCTCAACTAACCAATACTGTAAAGGATAGAAATCAAGTCAAGCTAGGTAGTTTACAAAAAACAAATTTAAATTGAAATTATGATAAGACACTTACAGTCAGAAGTGGATACATGCCTATGTAAGAGCGATGGTTCTTCTAAACCACCAAATCCAAGCCCCAGATGAGGTGGGCGTTTCTCACTCCACCCCAATCATAAAATCAAGCCATCTAAGGTCAATAATTTATATTAGCCAATCTACATGTACGTAGTAGCCAGAAGTATAGTAGAATAGTAAATAAATCAACTGTAAAAAAAAATGGTGAAGAACGTAGTCCGCCTTAGTTGTGCCAGGAGCAGGATCTAGCTAGAAGAGATGCCACTGTCGTAGCCATTGTAGAGTGAAGCTAAAGGAAACCCTCTTTCTAGCAAGTGGGCTAAAGGAAACCCTCTAAAGAAGCAAACATGCAAGAGTGGCCTAACTAGGGGAGGTTAAGCTTTGGCTTGGTCGCACCTGACCCTTTCCAAGCCCTATCCAATATGCGCATAGGTAGCGAGCTAACGAGGTGTGCAACTGGAACAGAGGACCAGGCCTGCCTCCTTCATCACCTCCTGTAGACACCCCAATTTCCTAATTTTTGCAGGATGGAGATGTGGTGGCTGAGCTCTAACCCTAATTGAATCCATTAAAGCCCACTTGGGCCCACAAGCTCATTAAGCCCACATAGGCCCAATTGAAGCCCATTAGGCCCATGGAGGCCCACATAGGCCCATTAAGCCCAATCAAGCCCATCTTGGCCCTAAAGTCCACATAGGCCCATTAAGCCCATGGAAGCCCACAATAAACAACTCAGCCCATTATCTTCTCTTTCTCTTCCAACCCAACACCCCACCTTCTCCTCTCTATTTTCAATTTTTTACACTCACAGTTTTATCAACAATTCCTCAACCCATCCCTCTCATCTCACCATTCTTCTTCTCATCAGCCACTGAACCCATTTCTCCTCACTGAGCTCATTCGGCCAACTCGAGCTCCACTAGATCAGCACCTCCAAGCAGCCCCAACCACTGAATGAGTGGCCGAAGGAGCCTGGATCGTCGTCGATCCTTGTCGGTGATCGAGGGGACAGAGATGGCATGGGGGGGGGGGGATAGTGGTTTGGAGTTTGTTAGGTCGTTACGAGCTTAGTTGGAGAATTTGGTAGGCGGTTAGACTGTCTGTTATAGAGTTAGGGATCTGTTATGAGTGGGTCGTTAGGTTTCTTTGCCTATAAAAGGAGGGGTAGAGGCAAAGGAAGAAAACTTTTGGCGCGAGAGAGAAGAGAGCTGAGAGTGCCAGAGAATTCCAAAGAGAAAGGGAAGCTCGCAGAGAGGAGAGAAGGAGATTCCAGGCGCTCTGGCGAGTTGCAGAGCTCTATCAAGCCAAGTACGCCCCTTTTGATCCCTCCTAGTTTAATTCATAGCTTCTTGGATCCCTCCTTTTTCTTTCTGGACAATTCCAAGCCATCCAAAGCCTTCCTCTGGTCAGAATTGGTCCTCGAAGCTCCTCGTCGGAGAGGACGCCGTCAACGACTGTCGAAGCACGCCTCCATTCCATCCTCCCTCATTCCGCTTCGGAAAAAGTGAAGAAGCTCGTCGAGGCATCTTGGTTAGCAGGACCGCCGCGCCACAACCCTCCAGAAGCCCTTCTTCCCTAGCGCCGTCGCTGGAGCTCCGCAACGGCGAGGAAGGTGGGAGGCCCGCTCCCACCAATAGATCTCCGATCCACTCTGATGGATCTTCTCCCCTTTCCTTCCTCTTGCTTCCCGTGGGGTCTGATCTCAGATCAGACAACGGGAACGCTTTGTATGCCCCCTCCGGCGGTCGTCACCGGTGGAGCTCCGTCACTGGTGACCGTCATTTCTTTTTTCATTTAAAAAACAAATTAAAACGTTTTATTTGAATAAAATATAGAAACATAATTTTTCTTTCAATCAGATCTTTTTTGCATTACACATAGGTCCTTTTATTACAAATAGGTCCTCCATTCAATTTTCATAAATCATTCGAATAAAGTTTTCACTGAAAATATTGCATTTTCCCCCCTGAACATTTAAAATAATGTTTTCCAAGCATTAAACTTTAGCAAAAGCCCTCAAGTTTTCTTTTAATGCATTTAATTCAACATTTTTGCATAAAAGGCCCTGAGCTTTCTTGAAACTTTTTTGAATGCATCTTTTTCTATAAAAATTGCATCTAAGCCCCTGCATTCTTATAAAATTCTCTAGAATGCTTATTTTTGCTAGTTAAATTGCATTTAAGCCCCAGTATTCTTCTGAAACCTTCCAGAATACACATTTCTTTGGTTTATTTGCATTTAAACCTCTGGATTTTATTGAAACTTCTCTGAAGCATGTTTTCTCTGGGTAAATTACATTTTAACCCTCAGACTTTATTGAAATTCTTCTTGATGCTTTATTCTACTGGGTAATTTGTAGTTTAGCCCCTGTACTTCATTGTATTTACTCTAAATGCTTGTTTTCTAGGGTAAAATGATTGTTTGCCTCTGGAACTTTTTTGAATCATTTTTCTTGCATTTTACCCTAAATTTCCGCTGAATTGTTTTAAATGCATGTTTTAGTGGTTAAATTGCATTTTAACTCCTAGGAAACTTCATTGTGACTAGGATTGCACATATTTGCACATTTGACAACAAATTTCTTCATAATTGCATAAAATGTGTTTTCCTATGTTTTTTTGATGATTTGGGCTTCAGAACTTTAGTTTTCCTCAGAGTTTTGGTTTTTTGCACAAAAGTCCCTGGAATTTTCATATTTACACTCATATATGCATTTTGCATCTTTCCGCACAAGTTTTCTTGCCTTTCCTTCTTTGTTTTGCGCACACTTTTCTAGCTTGTTCCGAGCTTGGTTTTCTCGTCATTTCCCAGATTTCACCCTGTTTTCGCCTTTAGATTTGTTTTGGCTTTCCATCGCCCAAGGGCATATAGTAAAAGGCTTGACAAAGCCGACATTGTCCCGAAATGAGGATTATTTTCCCCTTTTTTGATTTTCTCGGATTTTATTTGAATTTCTGCTGATTTGCGAGACACTTTCGGAGAATTTCTCGATTTTCATGATTTTCTTCATCGCCCAATGGCGTACAGTAAAGCGGCATTCTCAATGCCTACATTTGACCCTCGGATTAACTTTTCCCTTTGTTTCATTTCTTTTCTCTTTGATTTGGCATGTTTTCAGCTGTATTTAGCATGGGCATATAGAATATGCAAGCATACATCCATAGACCATTGACAATAGGGAAACCTAGAAAGATCGAGTTTTCTCGAGCACATGGGGGTGCCTAACCCCATCCCCATGCGTAACAAGAATCCTTACCCTTTCTCTGGCCCGCATTCATTTGTGCATTGTCCATTAGGCAAGGAGCACACACATACTTTCTGCATCTTGTTTGCTTCCCAGTTTTCTTGTGTTTTTTGTTTTCCTCGTCTTTCCATTAAAAGACTAGGTGGCGACTCCTTTCCTTATCCTTTTTATCTTCCCTTGGTGTTTCCGAGTCTAGTCTTTTCCTCCAGATTCACCATCTTTGTCGTGACCGTATCGAGTCTCCTCGTGTGTTTCCCCCACCCGGTAGGAGGAGAGCCGCGCAAGGGTTCCACCGGCATGGTCACAGGAACTGGCTACTCCACTGGGGATAACTAGATTCTGGTTTTTGTTCTGGTTTCCCTACTTGTCTTTGGTCTGTATACATTATGCTTGTTTACTTGTTCTTATTTGCTTGTACATATTTGACTGAACATGCCTTTTTCTCTTCCTTTACACTATTGCTATGCCACCGCACATGCACATGACTTAATTCATGCTTTGTTTGTCGATACTTGCTTTTATTCACCTACTTGAGCACTACACTAGCACATGCCATGTTTACGCTTTTTGTCTGACTTTTTGGATGCCATGATTGTGTGTTTTTTCCTTCTTTTTGAATTTGCCATGATTAGGAGAGTAGAGACATGTTTGCCTCCCTATCTGGTTAAAATAAAACACACAAACTCAGACGAACAATTAATAAGGCATAACTAGAGACAAATGCTCATAATCCCCTCTGGTTTAATAAAACGCAAGTAAAAGGCACCAAAGCATATCGCATATTTGATCATATAGGGCATGCATCTTCTCCTCTCAGTCTACCCACAGTTTGCGAAGGACGATTGTAGACACCCCAATTTCCCAATTTTGCAGGATGGAGATGTGGTGGCTGAGCTCTAACTCTAATTGAAGCACATTAGCCCCATGGAGGCTCATAAGGCCCACATAGGCCCATAAAACCCTAATTGAGCCCACTTGGGCCCACAAGTCCTATTTAGGCCCATTTAACCTATTTGGGCCCATTGAAGCCCACATAGGCCCATGGAGGCCCACAAGGCCCACATAGGCCCATTAAGCCCAATTGAGTCCACCTTGGCCCCAAAGCCCATAAAGGCCCCCATAAACAACTTAACCCAATTTTTCGTCCATCCCAACACATTATTTCTCCTTCTTCATTTACTAATGTTTTTCTACCAAAAAACATACAAATTTCACACCCATCTTCTTCTTCTCACTGAACCCATCTCCTCCTCTCAATTCACCTTTCAAATTCATTTTTTCTTCCCTGATTTCATCAAGATCCCACGAGCATGCTTCAATCAGCAACCCATCTTCTTCAGCCCATCAGACCAGTAGCCACCAGAAGATCCAAAGCCACTGGATGAGCCGACATGAGCCAGCACCACCGTTCATCTCTGTCGGCGATCAAAGGGGCAGCAGGGAGGCAGCTGTTAGTAGCCTGTTAGTTTGTTAGGCTGTTACGAGCGTAGCTAGGGAGTTAGGTAGTTTGTTAAGTGCTTAGGTTACACAGATGGAAGTCTGTTGGGTTTCCTCACCTATATAAGGAAGGGTAGAGGCATGATTAGGAGGGACTTTTGGCGAGAGAGAGAGAACTCAGAGTGCCAGAGAATTCCAGAGAGAAAGGGAGGCTCGTGGGAAGGAGAGGAGGAGAATTCAGACACTCCGGCGAGCTATGAAGGAGCCTCACGTCGTTGGGCTAGGTACGCTCTCCTCAGACCTCTTTTAGTTTAGAATATAGCTTCCTAGAGTCTCCTTTCTTTTTTGGTTTGTTTCCGAGCAATTCAGAGCCCTGGAGCTCACCGTCGCCGTTTTTCGGCGATGTAGGTGGGGGAAACAATCCAAGGCACGAACTTTGGCCCTCGAGCTTCCTCTCCTCCTCCTCCGGTCATCCTCGAGCTTCTCCGCTCCCTGGATCGCCACTCCATCGCTTCCAGCAGCCTCCATGCCGATCGTCGAAGGATAACGTCAGAATCGTTGTCGTCGGAGAAGACAACCACCTCAGAGGTGGACTACGCATCTCCGGCCCTCCGGCGTTGCTCCATGCCTCCAGAAACACTTCGAAGCTTCCCACGAGCACACCGGACCGCCTGGAGCCGCTCCTCGGGCCCCTGATCGCTGCAACGATGTCTCCTGTCAGAGAGGATGCCCTCGATGCCTGTCGGAGCACGTCTTCACTCCCTACTTCTCCACACCGCTCCAGAAGGGATGAGGAGACTCCCAGATGCTCCACGATGTCCCCGTAGCTCCTACAATGCCACATCTCAGCCTCCGGAGAAGCCGTCTCCCTCGGCGCCGTCGCTGGAGTTCCGCAACGGTGGAGGGGGTGGGGGGCCATTCCCACCACCTGAATCTCGATCCACTCTGTTGGATCTTCTTCCCTCTATTCCTTCTTGCCTTTTGTGCAATCTGATCTAAGATCAGACCATGGGAGGTCCTGGTTTGGTCCTTCTGATGGTCACCGGCGGCGGAGCTCCATCGCCGGCGCCGGCGCCGACGTAGTCTTTTAAAACAAAAATAAAACATTAAAAGACAATATTCTGAATAAACTACAAATATTTTAGTTTTTCTTTCAACTAGGTCCTTTTATTACAATTAGGTCCTCTAGTCATTTTTCTAAAATCTTTCGAATAAAGTTTTAACTGAAAATATTACATTTTTCACCCTGAACATTTAAAACAATGTTTTCGAAGTTTAAAACTTCAATAAAAGCCCTCCAGAGTTTATTAAATGTATTTTGTTTCAGAAATATTGCATAAAACACCCTATGTTTCCTTGGAATCTTTCTGAAAATTCTTTTTTCTGATTAATTTGCATTTAAGCCCCTGTATTCTTCTAAAATCATCCAGAATGCCTATTTTTGCTGGTTAAATTGCACTTTAGCCCGATAAGTTTCTAAAAACTTTTCTGAAGCATTTTTTCTCAGGGTAAATTGCATTTTAACCCTCTGTCTTTCCTGAAATTCTTCTGGATGCTTTATTCTACTGGGCAATTTGCAGTTTAACCCTTATACTTCATTGATTTTACTCTGAATGCCTATTTTCTAGGGTAAAATGACTATTTTGCCTCTGAATCATTTTTCTTGCATATTTTACCTTGAATTTCCACTGAATTGTTTTAAATGCAAGTTTTAGTGGTAAAATTGCATTTTGACCCCTAGGAAACTTCATTTTGACTAGGATTGCACATGTCTACACATTTGACCCTAGATTTCTTCATAATTGCATATAATGTGTTTTCCTATGTATTTTTGATGATTTGGGCTTTAGAATGTCTATTTTAATCCGAATTTGGGCTTTTTGCACAAAGGCCCTCTGGGATTTTCTTATTTACACTCTCACTTGCATTTTGCATATCTTTTCACATCTTTCTGCACAAGTTTTCTTGTCTTTTCTACTTGGCTTTGTGCACGCTTTCCTAACTTGGTTTTCTCCTCATTTCCTAGATTTCTCCCGGTTTTTTTGCCTTTAGATTTTTTTTGGTTTTCCATCGTCTGAGGGCGTACATTAAAAGGCTTGTCAAAGCCGACATGGTCCCGAAATAAGGATTATTTTTCCCTTTTTGAATTTCTCAGATTTATCCCAATTTCCGCTGTTTTACGAGACACTTTCCGAGAATTTCTCGATTTTCACGATTTTCCTCATCGCCTAAGGGTGTACAGTAAAGCGGCATTCTCAATGCCTACATTTGACCCTCAGATTAAATTTTTTCCCTTTATTTCACTTCATTCCACTTTGATTTGGCATGTTTTCAGTCATCATTAGCATGAGCATATAGAATAAGCAAGCATACATTCATTAGACCATTAACAGTAGGAAACGTAGAAAGACCGAGTTTTCTCAGGTGCATGGGGGTGCCAAACCCTTCCCCATGCGTAACCAGAATCCATACCCTTTCTCTGGCCCGCATTCATTTGTGCATTATATCCATTAAGTACGGAGCACACAAGATTTTTGCATCTTGTTTGCTTCTTGGTTTTCTTGTGTGTTTGGTTTTCCTAGCCGTAGGATCGAAATAGCTCCTCTAGAGGAGGTGAATAGAGAATTAACACTTTTTAGTTACTTTGACTACTTTTTAGAGATTAATGAAAATTGCATACAAGGATATTATTTAACAAGTATAATCAAGCTTAACTACTTATGCAATTTATATAACATGCAAGAAGAGGATG
>JAMKQA010028134.1:0-12631 GCA_024699735.1 Posidonia australis
TGAACCGAGTCTTCCTGTTAAAACAAAACCCTTAGGAACTCAAGCTGTTGCCAAAATGGAACAGTCAATTGAACATCATAATAAAATTCACAATCTTCTAGTGGGTTCCTCTTCTGCACCATCACAACCACAATTGAAACCCGACTCTAGCTCTGAAGATGAAGCAGCCGAAGAATCAGAAATTTCCAAGAAATTGGATGCACTTCAACAAAAAATTGCTGAGATCACTCTTCAACTGTCCCAAATAATGGACATTCAGATTCAACATCAGAAGCTTATTTCAGAGGTGATGCTTCAATAGAATCAAAAACATCAAGAATACATGGAAACAATCAAAAAGCTGACTGATCATGTTGAGGCGTATCAAGACACGCTTCAAGAATATCACCAGGATATTCTTGAGCATATTAATCCTCCTTCTCCTTGATTGAATGTCTTTTTGATTATTTTTGAGCAAAAGCTTGTAATTTGACTATCTTTTTATATATTGGATGAAACTTATATATATTGAATGTCTTGAATATCTTTTTGATTTTTTTATATATATATGATTTTTGATTATGTCAAAAAGGGGGAGAAAATAGAAAATATATGACATATATTTGTAAGATATAAAATAATATGAGAATATCAACATGACAAAGGAAAGCTTAGCTTTAGGGAGAGAAAAAAGCCAGAAGTAGCTAGGTTCAACTTAAGGGGGAGAAAAGTCTAAAATGACTCTTAGAGTCTACATTTTCAAATTTGATATTCAAAATATTTTGATTTTGTCATCATCAAAAAGGGGGAGTTTGTTAGAAATATCTTTGTTTATTTTGATGATTACACCTGGGTATATTTTCATAACTGATAAAAATCATTTGCTGTAAATCTATACTCAGAAAAAGGATTAAGTTATTAATGACAAAAATAATATATTTAAAAAGCTTTTTAGATCATATCAAAAACGGCATACCGAAGAAATTTCGGCATACCGTTTCAAACAAAAACGGCATACCGTAAGAGAAAAACGGCATACCGAGTCACGGAAGAACGGAACGTACGTCAGAAGAAAGGGTATACTCAGCAACCTTCCGATTTCAAGAAGAGGAAAAACAAATCGGCATACTGAAGAAAATCGACATATCGAATCAGAAGAAAATAGAACGTGCGTCGGATTTCTGAAAGCTGAGGAATCAAAGAAGAATGTAGAAATGGCATACCGATAGAAAACGGCATACTGTTTCAGGAGAAATCGGTATACCGAAATAAAAATGGCATACCAAACTGCCCATAAAATGCAGACTAAAGGACAAAATGGCACACCGAAGGACAAAACGGCATACCGAAGTACTAGCTGTTTCGACCGTTATTGTAGTCATTAGACACAATTTATGAAGGTCTCTTGGCTATAAATAGGACTCATTTATGCCTCCTTAAAGACACACCTTGACATACTTGAAATTCATTATTCCTTTAGTCATTTACTCTCCTCGCAAGCATACTGTAAAGCAATTGTTGTAATCAAGCCTTGTGAGAAAAAATCTCGATTGTAAAGCTACAAAGAAAGGGCTCTAGCTTCTCGGGATAGTGGAAAGAGCAAGAGAGGAGTTGGTGGAACTAACAAGTAAGTTCTTTTTTATTTAAGAATAAGGGAAAAATCTTAAGAGGGTCTTGAGGAGTGGACTAGACGGGGTTGCCGAACCACTATAAATTGATTGTGTTTTTCAATTACTCTCATCCCCTTCTTGTGCTTTTAATTCTAGTGTGCATGATAAGTATAATTTCATAAATCATATTACTTATCATTTCTGATTATTGTTAAAATTGGTTATAGTAATATTAAAAAGTAAAATTCTCTATTCACCCCCCTCTAGAGAAGCCTTTCGATCCTACAGAAGAAAGTAGAATCCTGAACCAGTCGAGCTCATGCTGTCGCGAAGAAGATTTTTGTACCGCATCAACCAAAAGCAATCAAACAAGTTGGCTAGAAATGTTCTGATGAATTTTATTACCAGAGTCAATGAAGTGATTACATGCATTTCAACTTGCAAAGAACTAGTAACATGACATGAATGTTAAGAATCTACGTCATCTCTGGATCTCTTGGAGCCTGAGGTTTTGGTAAAGAGAGTACAGTTCGGGGCAGCGCTGCAAATTTGCCAAGCCTCTTCGACTTTGGTTTCATAATCTACTGTGCAACCTTTCGCCTCTATGACTGTAAGATCCTTCGATCGCATGGAGCCACTGAGCAGGTGAGAGAGCTCCTTAGTCATTGTGTAAGAGCTCAGGGGGAATTCTTGAAACCTTGCTGGCATTTTCCTTTGAACAAAGGCATCTTGTTCATAATCGAATTGCTGCATCACACAGACTGGGTGATATTCAACTCCACCAGTCAACTCTAGCAAGACGATAAGCTGCATGTCGGCTATGTTGAAGTAGGCCTCAAATTTATGAGCAGTCGAAGGAATAATGCGCCAAATGATTTTTTATTCTGCAGGCTTTCTAACCGCTTGTACTCCTTCCAAACTGAGGTGAGCATCTACGCATGACCGCTTTGATAGTAGGATTCGAAGGCTAATTGTTGCGGGCGTAAGACCTTTACACCCAAGTGTCTAGCCAATCATACCTGTACAAAAGCTCCACAGCCATTAAAGTGTCGGTAGCGTCGCAATGATCGGTCCAGAGCCTGGTAAGTTTCTGCCAAGATGACTGGGCCTAAATCTACCTGACGGGTGACAAATGCCAAAGCAATCTCGGCAACTTCAATGTTTACAACCACCTGACCATGGCTGAAAATCAATTCCCCTAGGAAGTGGACAACAAGGCCTTTCAACCATAGCTCGTCACCCAGGGAGGTGTGCATTCCAGCTACTTTGTCAAAGTAAGTTAGCTGCAGCGTGGGAGAATGTCTATCTGAATAGATGAGGTGATGACCACAATCACTGGTTGATAGGACAGTTAGCTCACTCAGGACTAAGGAATACTCGTCGCGCTGCATGTTGTGGTAGTGATACTATCGACAGATTAGCAACGCCTGTCGTCGGGGTAGCAGGAAGTTGTAGCGACAGTTGCGGTGGTGGTGTGACTGGTGCAACGTGAAGTGCCAGAGCTGGCAGAATGGGGTCCTTAGGAATGGGACAAACAAGCGCTATTAGAGTAGGATCCAAAGAGAAGGCCATGTTTTGCAACTTCTATGCAAGGGCCAGAAGTTGCTGAGATTGCACGGTGATGGAACCATCGGTAGTAGCACCGAGGGCTGGAAGAGCAAGCGGTAGGGATGTCATAGGAGGCTGGAAGTTCAAGGATGCTGCAGGTTGAATTCCTACTGAAGTAGCAATCGAGGCAGCTATATGTCAAGAGGAAGAGGGTCAACTGAAGGACAGGACATCGTCAGATCAGATGCCCTGGTGGTTGTCATGGTAACTGCCTCAGCAACGGGCTCTAGACCTATAAGGGTCTGCCAGCATCCCGAATTCGGTAGAAAAGGAATTCCAGGTGATTGAAAATGGCTATCATGGAGTGTAGATGGAATGACTGATGTCAAAGTAAAAGAAGAAGGAGGGGCGGAAATAAGAATCCCCACCAGAGCAACTGGAGAAAAGGTCTTAGAAGCTCGCTGGGCCATAACGGACCGCGAACGGGTAAGGATGGGGCTGCGATTACAAACTAGAGGATGACGCCTACGAGGAGCTATCGTCGGAAGTGACGAATAGCTCGAGAGAAGACAGTCGAGAGCAGTGTCTCAAGACTGAGGTCACAGAAAGGAACTCCCAGGCTCAGACCTAGGAACTCCCAGGCTCAGACCTAGGAACTCGCACACAAAACTCTATACTTGACAAAGGAAAAGAACCTAGTGTGTCAATGAAGAAGTGAAGACAAAACAACAAAAGAAGTAAGTTAGCTATGCAATCGTTTGCTAGAGTGGCATGAATGGCACACATGCACATGAATGCTACTAAAATGCGCTCTCTTACCATGCATGTCCCACATGGGGTTGACCATGTGGGACGCACTCATGGGTTTGGGCTTTGACTCTGGTTAGAAAAATAAGGTTCTCGTTCTAAATCCTGGCCGAAGTGCAGGCAGTGAACGGGTGGTGCATTGGTGGCCTCGTCTCCAGTAGTAGCATGGAGCTGTACCATCTACTAACACCGACACAACCCTAGACATGGGGGAACATACTAGCAACATGTCCTACACCAAAGCTATAGAACGGACTATTAGGATTGTTCGTCGTGAACTGTGGGTGGACTCAGAGGAGAAGATGCATGCTTTATAAAATGATCATTCATGTAGTATGTTTTTGTGTCATTTACTTGCGTTTTATTAAACAAAAGGGACTTGTGAGCATTTGTCTCTAATTATGCCTTATTATTTGTTTATCTGAGTTTGTGTGTTTTGTTTTAACTAGATAGGGAAGCAAACATGTCTCTACTCTCTTCATGGAAAATACAAATAAAGGGAAGAAAACACACAATCATGGCATCTAAAATGTCATACAACAAGCAAAAGGCACGAACATGGCATGTGTTGGTGTAGTGCTCACAAGTAGGTGAATAAAAGCAAGTGTCGACAAAAAAAAGCATGAATTAAGTCATGTGCATGTGCAGTGGCATAGCAACAGTGTAAAAAGGCACAAAAAGGCATGTTCAGTCAAATATGTACAAGCAAACTAGCACAAAGTATATATATCAAAGACAAGCAAGACAAGCAAGAAAACCAAAACGAAAGCTAGAATTTGGTTATCCCTAGCAGAGTCACCAGTTCCTGTGACCATGCCGATAGAACCCTGCACGGCTCTCCTTACCGGTGCGTGGAAACACACGAGGAGTTCCGATACGGTCACGGCGAAGATGGTGAATCCATAGAAGAAGACTAGACTTAGAAACATCTAGGGAAGATAGGAAAGATAAGAAAAGGAGTTGCCACCAAGCCCTTTAATGGAAAGATGAAGAAAACCAAACATGAAAGAAAACCAAGACGAAAAAAAGATGAAGAACACATGTATGCTCCGTGCCAAATGGATGTAATACACAAATCAATGCGGGCCAGGGAAAGGGTAAGGATTCTTGTTACGCATGTGGAAGGGGTTAGGCACCCTCATGCGCCCGAAGAACTTGGTCTTTCTAGGTTTCCTACTTGCTAAATGGTCTATTAGATATGTGCTTGCCTATTCTGAATGCATATGTTGAAGATGACTTGAAAACCTGCCAAATAAAAGAGAAGAAATGAATAAAAGGGAAAAAGTTAATCTGAGGGACAAAAGTAGGCATTGAGAATGCCACTTTACTGTATGCCCGTGGGCGATGAGGAAAATCGTGAAAATTGAAAAACCCTCGAAAAGCATCTCGCAAATCAACGAAAATTTGAATAAATCTGAGAAAATCAAATTAGGGAAAATAATCTTCATTTGGGACAATGTCAGCACTGTTAGGCCTGTTATTGTACGCCCTCGGGCGATGGAAAGCCAAATCAAGTCAAAAATCGTGAACGTTAGAAGAAATTTTGAAGCTAAATGTTCAAAAATACATAGAAAAACACATTTCATGTAATTTGGAAGAAATCTGGGGTCAAATGTGCAAATCTGTGCATTTTTGGTCAAATTGAAGATTCCTAGGGGCTAAAATGCAATTTTGCCATCAAAACATGTATTTAATGCAATTCTATAGAAATTCAGGGTAAAATATGCAAGAACAAGAGTCCATGTTTGAAAACAGAAAGCTATAGGGGTTGACATGTAAATTTACCTTAGAAAACATGCATTAAGAGTGAAATCAATAAAATCTAGGGGCTAAAATGCAATTTAAATCACATTTGAGCAAATATTTGAATTCTCAGGGTTTAACTAGCAATTTTGACAAAGAAATATGCTTACAGAGTTATTTTAATGAAGCTTCGGGGGTTAAATGCAATTTAATTAGAGAAATATGCATTCCGAATTATTTTAATGAAACTTAGGGTTTTAAATGCAATTTTTGAAAATATTTGAGTGAATGTTTTAATATTCGGGGTTTAATTTGCAATTTTGATAGAAAAATATGCATTCAGAACTATTTCAACAAAGCTCAGGGTTTTTTATGCAAAAATGTTAGACTTTAATGCATGAAAAGAAATTCTGGGGATTTTTGTCAAACTTTTAAGCCTAGAAAACACTATTAGGAAAGCTCGGGGGGCACATTGCAATATTTTCAAATCAAAATTTATTCAAACGATTTAAAAAAAATGCAAAGACCAAATTGTATGAAAAAAGGGACCTATTTGTAAGAAAAGAAGGACCTATCTGTAAGAAAACAAAAGTTCAGAAGTTTTATTAAAAGAAAACTTATTTTTTATTTTTTTTAAAGAAAAAAGAATCGACGGCCACTGGTGATCGACTCCGCCGTTGATGACCACCGGCGATGGTCGTCTGGAGCATCCCAAAGCCTGATTGAAGATCTGAAAGCACAATGAGCAAGAGGAGAAGAGCAGAAAAGGATCTAGTAGTTGGGATCAAAGGCTCGACGGTCGAAAGAGGTTGCCCGTCTCCCTTGCCGTCAAGACAGCTCTAGTGACGGTGCCAGAGAAGAAGAAGGTTTCGAAGGCTGCGACGTGGTGATCCAGGGCTCCAGGAGGCTTGGCGGTGCAGTGAGGAACATTTCCCTTCTTCCAGAAGCAAGAATGGGACACTCCTCCCATCCTTGGATCTCGCTCGCCGTCGACGCGATCCAACTCTGGCGAGCTTGACTGTGGAGGTGATCCAGTGCACGAGGCTTTGCTTCGATGGCTCTAGAGTGCTAGGGCCATGCCGTGGAGTGTTTCTAGATGCTTGGGGAGGCACTGTGGAGCTGGAGGCGTGTGTCCCATCGTTGTTATCAATCTTCTTCCCGACGACGGCGAGACGTCGTGATTCCGGAGTGCTTCCATTAGAGACTCAAGGAGGCAGCGAAACAACGCGTAAGGGGTCGGAAGATCTTGTGGGAGACCAGGGGTGGAAGATCCAATGCTTTGGGACACGAATCAACTAGTGGATTTGTGCCCCCACCTAGGCCACCAGAAAACGGCTCCAGCGAAGCTAAAATCCTTAATTCCAGCCAGGGAAACCCTCTAGCACTACTAGAATCACTTGGGGAAGAAGGATGGTGGCCAGAGAAGCTAAAATTGAAGTAAATTGAGGCTTGTGGAGGGCATACCTGGTCTAGTAGTGAGCTTGGTCATCGGAGCTCTCCAAAGGCCACCGGACCTCGCCAGAGATGGTTGGAAACTCCAATTTTTCTCCTCCATGAGTTTCCTCCTTGATCCAGGATCACTATGGTTGCTCTGAATGGGAGAAAAAAGCTTTGGAAGATTCTCCTCTCAATTTTCTAAATCCCCCATTTTCCTTGCAAATGGGGGTTATTTATAGGCTTCCAAATTGCTTGGTTGGTTGTTATGGTTAGAGTGGAAGGTGGTTGGAGTGAAGTGGGAAGTGGTTACGATTGTTGGAGTGAAGTGAAAAGTGGTTAAGGTTGTTGGAGTGAAGTGGGAAGTGATTAAGGTTGTTGGGGTTTGACTTATGGTTTAGGGTTTGACTTGGGTTAAGGTTTGTGTTAGGGTTTAACCTAGGTTTTAGGGGTTTTCTATGGTTTTATGGTTTGGATTAGGGTTTTGAATTTGGTTTAGGTCTTAACATAGGGTTTAAGGTTTGGATTAGGGTTTAACCTAGGTTTTAGGGTTTTTAGGGGGTTTCTTAGGGTATTTCTTGGGTTTTATGGTTTTGTTTAGTTCTTTAGGGTTTTACGATTTTGTTTTGGTTTTTAGGGTTTATTTGGATTTTAGGGTTTTTCTAGGGTTTTTAGGGTTTTCGGGGGTATTTTAGCATTTAACTAGGTTTTTAGGGTTTTGTTTGGGTTTTAGGGTTTTTGTAGGCTTTTTATGGTTTTTTTAGGATTTTCTAAGGTTTTTTTGGATTTGTTTGGTTTTTTTAAATGTTTTCCTAGGATTTCTAGGGTTTTTTTATATTCCAGTTAGGGTTTTGTCCATTTGCATGCATATGGGCGTGACTACAGATGCCCCTCCCTGAGCAAGGTCGAAGGACATATGGAATAGAGACTGCTGCTCTGGGTTGACAGAGATACCCCACCCCTTCTTACAAGGGAGTGAGAATCGGTGGAGGAGATCTTCGCTCGGAGTTGACGAAGATGCCCTGTCTGAAGCTACTAGAAAGAGTTAGTTAATGGCAACCAGCTATGTATCAGTGAATGCACCAGAAGTCTTGTCCTGTCTCCCTGAACGCCACAGTCGAAGCCAACATCAGAGAAATCAATAAAATGACAAATGCTGACAAGTTGACGACCAAACATCTCCTGAAAGACATGATTGGTTATCACACTTATCGAGAAAAGCACTGGACAAGACTCACGGTGCTTGCTGACCAAAATGTGACTGGTCACGGAAGTCATCCGGGTAGTTCGGGCTACCAACCTAGAAGGAGGGAAGGAACAAGGAGAATGTGGAAATCCATCGGGCATCATAAAGATTGCCCGGGTAGTTCAGGGTGCCAGCCCAAAGGAAGGAGGCAAACAATTTGCTTTGATTCCATCCATTCGGAGTGGAACTCAAAACAATGGGGGGCACCGAGGTTCGTCCAAACGGATCGAACCGTGGATGGGAACATCTAGACTCTGACCGGTAGTCTAGAAAAGATGGAAAAGGGAGGCCTTGAGTCCGTCTGTCTGGATAAGAATTCAAAGGCGAAAGGGGTGGCATCAAGATTCGTCCGTATGGACCGAAGCTTGGATGGGAACATCTAAACTCCGATTGGTAGTCTAGAAAGATGAAAAAGGGAGGCCTTGAATCTGTCCGTCCGGATAGGAATTTGAATGCGAGAAGTGGCACCGAGGTTCATCCGAACAAATCGAACCAAGGATAGGAACATATATACTCCAACCGGTTGTCTAGAAAGATGAAAAAGGGAGGCAATGAATCGATCCATTTAGATAGGAATTCGAAGGCGAGAAAGGGCACTGAAGTTCATCCGAATGGATCAAACTAGGGATGGAAACATCTAGACTCCAACTGGTAGACTAGAAAGATGAAAAAGGGAGGCCTCGAATCCGTCTGTCTGGATAGGAATTCCAAGGCGAGAAGTGGCACCGAGTTTCGTCCGAATGGAACGAACCAGGAATGGGAACATCTAGACTCCGACCGGTTGTCTAGAAAGAACAAAAAGGGAGGCCTTGAATCCATCCATCCGGATAGGAATTCGAAGGTGAGAAGTAGCACTGAGGTTCATCCGAATGGATCGAACCAGGGATGGGGACATCTAGACTCCGATTGGTAGTCATGAAAGCTGAAAAAGGGAGACCTTGAATCCGTCCGTCTGGATAGGAATTTGAGGGCAAGAAGTGGCACTGAGGTTCGGTTGAACGAATTGAACCAGGGATGGAAACATTTAGACTCCGTCTGGTAGTCTAGAAAGATGAAAAAGGGAGGCCATGAATCCGTCCATCAGGATAGGAATACGAAGGCAAGAAGGGGCACCAAAGTTAGTCCGAACGGATCGAACCAGGGATGGGAACATGTAGACTCCGACTGGTAGTCTAGAAAGATGAAAGAGGGAGGCCTTGAATCCGTCTATCTAGATAGGAATTCAAAGGCGAGAAGTGGCACCGAGGTTCTTCCGAACATATCGAAGTAGGGATGGGAACATCTAGACTCCGACCGGTAGTCTAGATAGATTAAAAAGGGAGACCTTGAATCTGTCCGTCTGGATAGGAATTCGAAGGCGAGAAGTGGCACTGAGGTTCATCCAAAAGGATCGAACCATGGATGGGAACATCAACACTCTGACTGGTTGTCTAGAAAGATGAAAAAGGGAGGCCTTGCATCCGTCCGTCCTGATAGGAATTCAAAGGCGAGTAGTGCCACCGAGGTTCGTTCAAATGGATCGAACCAGGGATGGGAACATCTAGACTCCGATCGGTAGTCTAGAAAGATGAAAAAGGGAGACCTTGAATCTGTTCCTTCGAATAGGAATTCAATGGCGAGAAGTGGCACTGAGGTTCGTCCGAACGGATCAAATAAGGGATGGGAACATCTAGACTTTGACCGGTAGTCTAGAAAGATGAAAAAGGGAGGCCTTGTATGAGTCTGTCTGGATAGGAATTCAAAGGCGAGAAGTGGCACCGAGGTTCATCCGAACGGACCGAACTTGGGATGGGAACATCGAGACTCCGACCAGTAGTCCAGATAGATGAAAAGGGGAGGCCATGAATCCTTTTGTCCATATAGGAATTTGAAGGCGAGAAGTGGCACCGTGGTTCGTCCGAACGGATCGAACCAGGGATGGGAACATCAAGACTCTAACCAGTAGTCAAGATAGATGAAAATTGGTGGCCTTGAATTTGTTCATCTGGAAAGGAATTTGAAGGCGAGAAGGGGCAATGAAGTTCGTCTGAACGGATCGAACCAGGGATGGGAACATCTAGACTCCAACTAGTAGTCTAGAAAGTTGAAAAAGGGAGGCCTTGAATCCGTTTGTCTGGATAGGAATTCGAAGGCAAGAAGTGGCACCGAGGTTCCTCCAAACTGATCGAACCAGGGATGGGAACATTTAGACTCCGTCCGGTAGTCTAGAAAGATGAATAAGGGAGGCCATGAATCCTTCCTTCATGATACGAATACGATGGCGAGAAAAGGCACCAAAGTTCATCCGAACGGATCGAACCTGGGATGGAACATCTAGACTCCGATCGGTAGTTTAGAAAGCTAAAAGTGGGAGTCCTTGAATCCGTTCGTCCGGATAGGAATTCGAAGGTGAGAAGTGGCACCGAGGTTCGTTCGAACTGATCAAATCAGGGATGGGAACATTTAGACTCTGATCGGTAGTCTAGAAAGATAAAAAAGGGAGGCCTTGAATCCGTTTGTCAGGATAGGAATTCGAAGGCGAGAAGTGGCACCGAGGTTTGTCCGACAGGATCGAACCGGGTATGGGAACATCTAGACTCCAACTTGTAGTCTACAAAGATGAAAAAGGGAGGCCTTGAATCCATTTGTTCGGATAGTAATTGGAAGTCGAGAAGAGGCATTGATGTTCGTCCGAACGGATCGAACGAGGGATGGGAACATCTAGACTCCAACCGGTAGTCTAGAAAGATGAAAAAGGGAGGCCTTGAATCCGTTCGTTCGGATAGGAATTCGAATGCGAGAAGTGGCACCGAGGTTCATCCGAAAGGATCGAACCTGGGATGGGAACTTCTAGACTCTGATTTGTAGTCGAGAAAGATGAAAAAGGGAGGCCTTGAATTCGTTCGTCAGGATAGGAATTCGATGGCGAGAAGTGGCACCAAGGTTTGTCTGAACAGATCGAACCAGGGATGGGAACATCTAGACTCCGATCGGTAGTCTAGAAAGCTAAAAATGGGAGACCATGAATCCATCCGTCCAGATAGGAATTCAAAGGTAAGAAGTGGCACCGAGGTTCATTTGAATGGATTGAACCAGGGATGGGAACATTTAGACACCAACCGGTAGTCTAGAAAGACGAAAAAGGGAGGCGTTGAATCCATCCTTTTGGATAGGAATTCGAAGGCGAGAAGTGGCACCAAGGTTTGTCCGAATGGATAGAACCAGGGATGGGAACATGTAGACTCCAACCGGTAGTCTAGAATGTTGAAAAAGGGAAGCCTTGAATATTTCCATCTAGATAGGAATTTGAGGGCGAGAAGTGGCACCGAGGTTCGTCCGAAAGGATCGAACTAGTGATGGGAACATCTAGACTCTGACTGGTAGTCTAGAAAGATGAAAAAGGGAGGCCTTGAATCCGTCTGTCCGGATAGGAATTGGAAGGCGAGAAGGGGCACCGAAGTTCGTCCGAACGGATCGAAGCAAGAATGGGAACATCTAGACTCCAACTGGTAGTCTTGAAATTTGAAAAAGGGAGGCCTTGAATCTGTTCGTTCGGATAGGAATTCGATGGCGAGAAGTGGCACTGAGGTTCGTTCGAACAGATCGAACCTGGGATGGGAACATCTAGACTCTGATCGGTAGTCTAGAAAGATGAAAAAGGTAGGCCTTGAATCCATCCGTCTGGATAGGAATTCGATGGTGAGAAGGGGCACCGAAGTTCGTCCGAACGGATCAAACCTGGGATGGAAACAACTAGACTTCAACCGGAAGTCTAGAAAGATGAAAAAAAGAGTCCTCGAATCTGTTCGTCCGGATAGGATTTGGAAGGTGAGAAGTGGCACCGAGGTTCGCCTCGAACGGATTGAACCAGGGATGGGAACATTTAGACTTCGACTGGTAGTCTAGAAAGATGAAAAAGGGAGACCTTGAATCCGTCCGTCAGGATCGGAATTCGATGGCGAGAAGTGGTACTAAGCTTCATTCGAACGGATCAAACCAGGGATGGGAACATCTAGACTTCGATCGGTAGTCCAGAAAGATGAAAAAGGGAGACCTTGATTCTGTCCGTATAGAAAGAAATTCGAAAGTGAGAAGTGGCACCGAGGTTCGTTCGAACAGATCAAACCTTGGATGGGAACTGTAACCATGCCGGCGAGGTGATTCCGCAAATGAATGCGAAATCGGTCGGCAAAATCACGTCGAAAAAGCAAAATAAAAACGGAGTCGCCACCTAATCTATTATGGAAGACAAGGAAAACCAAAACATGAAAACTCATGCGAAAAC
>JAMKQA010028135.1:0-10476 GCA_024699735.1 Posidonia australis
GCCCAGCAGATGCGCCGTCCAAGCATTAAGCGCGAGCAAGAGTAATGAAGTGGATTGCAGAATAATATCCATCCCCATGGGAGAGAGCAGGTATAAAGTCTAAAATAAAATAAAGAAGAAGGTATCATGAGAACTAACTAGAGGAAGTATCTAAACGTAATTAACACTTACATATAAAATACAAGCTTTTTTTCTTCTTCTGAAATGATAAAATTCACAAAGTTACACGATAGAATTAAATTAAACAGAAGTTCAGAGACATATATGTAATCCATATACAAGTCTTTCATTAACGACCCCCTCTGCACCATCCTTTCAAGAACCTCTTTTCTTATCTCGCAAGGGTACAAGAGAAGAAATCTATTCTATATTATTTACCTGGAGGAGGGCTAAATCTTCTATTGTTTATTCCATGATTAGGAGTGGGTGCTCTATAGGTGGTTGTCGTGGCCGTCGTGGAATTCTTCTACCAGTAGCAGCGACCTCCATGTTCATCTCCTCGTAGGTTAATTTCATGGGTATGTGTTGGACTGTGAAGCAGAACAAATAGAACAAAAAAATCTGCAGTGAGACTACCCTTGCCAAGAACCTGAGTGAAAGAAGATCCATTAGTCAAGCTATAAAATGGAGGTGTGAAGATGTCGGAACGTGCACTGCAGGCCATTATTGGTTACGCTACTTACATTTGTTATAAAAGATTTGAGTTCTCTAAATTCCATAATAACGATCTGTCTTTTCAAGGGTACGTGTTGGTAACGTTCCAAAGAGTTGCTAAAACTTTTCTCTAAATTTTGGTGTAGTTTTTTTTTTTTTTTTTTTGTTATCGATTTAGATTAATTTTTTGAATACCCCTAGATTCGAATCTAGGAGGCGTGACGAGTTTAACCTTCTCCAAACCACTGTGACAATGAGACATTGTCCACAACTTAAAAAGTTAATTCTGGTGTAGTTTTTTTTGCCAAATAAAAAAAAGATGGACCAAAGGCATTTGGAAAGAGTAGACTTTATGTTGAGATGTTTTGAATATTAATTCATTTGATAATCCCAGTTTAGTTACATAGTTATGGAATTCTATATCAAAGACCCACCCTACATTAGAGTGTGGAGCACCTACGTCAATGGCACATCAAAATTTGAAGTTAGAGTAATTACATATGAAGACAATTTCTATACATGGAGAGTTTATAAAAGAAATCTTGATGAGTCCACTAGAAGGATATGTTATTCGGGACAAAGAATATCAGTTTGGCAGATTAAGAAAATCTTTGTATGGATTAAAATAATCCTTAAGATAGTGATACAAGAGATTCGATAGTTTTATGGTAAATTATGAGTAAAATAGGAGTCCATATGTATGTGTATTATAATAAGTTAAACGATGGTTGTATGTTTACTTAGTTTTATATGTAGAGGACATGTTTATAGCTACTTGGAACAAGTGAGACATATAGAAACTAAAGGAGTTTGATACAACATAGAAAATTTTTGGATGAAGATTTACAAGGAAGTTTTTCTTTATCACATTTAGAAGATATTCTCTAGATTTGAGATGTCTACACCTTTAAATATTTCACTTGCAACAAATTTTATTCTTTCTACAACATTTGTACCTCAATAAAAAATGGAAGTGTATTACATGTCAAATTAATGTCCCTTATGCTAGTGCATTTGGACTTCTAATATATGCGATGATTTACACTAGGTCAAATATTACACATACTATCAGTGTTGAGAATAGGTTTATAGGCCAACTTGAGAAAGAGCATGGTAGGTTGTGAAAAGCATATTCAGATATTTAAGAGGAACAACTAATATTAGCATCATTTATGGAGGTGATGTAGAGTATTTGGTTATAGGTTATTTAGATTCAGATTGTATTACAGATGTTAATGAAAGAATATCGATGACAGGCTCTGTTTTCATAATAGGGAATTCTATAGTTACTTGGAAGGTTACTTTACAACTATCAGTTATTTTATCTACTATAGAAGCGAAGTACATGGTATTGACAAAAGTTGCTAAAGAAAACATATGTTTTAAAGGTCTAGTTGGCAATCTTGGCCACATCAGGATTAGGCTATAACAGTACATTGCAACAGTTCAAGTGTTATATGCTTTGTTAAGGATCAAGTATATTATGGCAAAACCAAAGACGTTGATGTGAGATATTATTTCATCAGGACAAGGAAGAGGATTAAGGTGAAGAAGATTGACATAACAAACAATTTAGCTAATAATATATATTCACGATTACCGTTTACAAAAAATAATATATATTCACCAAACTAACTCCTAGCAGCAACTTCCGACGTTTTGGACTTGCTCATAGAGTCTAGTAGTTGTAACTATTTATGTGAGGATTCAATTCGGCTAGTAGTTTTAAACAAGAATACTTAGCAGTTACTTTAGATTTCATAACAGGCTGAATTTGGTAAGCTCTTCGTTTAAAGGTTCTAAGTCATAGTAAATTCGAACACATTAAAATTTGATGCCTAAAAGAACTGCCTTCTTTTACAAGTCACATCTACATTTCATTCATTAATTCATACATTCATTGCAGCGATACTTGATTATATGCCATGTGCAAGCAGTTCAACAATCATAGAGATATGCATGCTAAGTGGTGAAAACGTGAGACATGCCCGTAATCTTTATTCGTCATGACGGAATACCTTGTTTTCAAGTTAAAGCCAGCTGAAACTTATTCTCTAAGTAAACATACCACTAAATAATATAGAACCGAGTTTCATTACTATACAATCATTTTGTCCTTTTCGATTACCAAGAAAATATAAAAATTTCTCACAATATTTGCCTCTTGTACGTGCATCAGATTGACAAGTCACACCCCCCTAAAGCAGTGAAACTACGATGAGCTTGTTGGTTAGAGATATCAACAAGCTGATCAACGTTTGGAAGGTAAACGAACACAAAGCTTCCATCAAGCTTGTGAACAAAGTGATAATCAATGGCAAAAACAAATATCAAATATAACATAATGAATACCAATGGAGCCAGCACCAATGGAGTCTGTTGATGGTTTTCATCATTTTTAACAATGAGTTCTCAATATCAAATTTACTCTACAGGGACCCTTAGACTTCTTAGAGGAAAAAGATTAAACTCTTGGTCACATCTATCCTCCACTGGTGCCTCTGGTGGCATGCTTATTGGTTAGGATGACAAATTAAGTCTTTGAAAAAATTAACTGTATAACTACAAATAATTGCCTTTCACTAAATTTAAAAAACTGTGGAGATAATTTTGACTGGTGGCTCACAGAGGTATATGGACCATGTGATCACAACTTGAAACCATTCTTTATTAATGAATTATACTATCTCAGCACTCTTGTCAACAATTATTGGATTCTAGGGAGTGATTTCAATGTCATTAGGTTTTCCCATGAGCATTCTCTTAAGCTTGGAATCTCAGCTCATATGAAAAGATTTAATAACTTCATAGAACATAATTCTTTGATAGACTTTTCTCCAAACAATTTCTCTTTTACCTGGTCTAACTTTCAAGATCAGCCAACATTGGTAAAGCTGGACCGATTCCTTGTTTCTCTAGACTGGTCTGGGAAATTTCCTTATGCCTTTTGCTCTGGCAAAGCCAGAGTGGTATCTGATCATATTCCGATTATAGTTAATACAGTTGCTCCTGACTGGGGTCCTCCACCATTCAGATTCTATAAATCTTGATTTTTTATCGAAGGATTTGAGCAACTTATGGTGGATTGTTGGCAAAAGCTGGCCAACCCACTTTCCCAATCCTCTCCTGTGGCTGAGTTCAGCTTCAAGCTGAAAAGCATTAAACTAACGATTAAGAAATGGATTGACCCTATTAGGGAAAAAAGAAGTAAAAGGCTTAGATATATTGAATCCCAAATTCAGTGTTTAGATGAACAAGCTGAACATTCTTCCATTAATAACGTGTGCTGGAAAGCAAAGAAGGCCTTGAGAATAGAACACCTCTCATTACTAAAAGAACAGGAGGCCTATTGGAAACAAAAATCCAAGATTCAGTGGCTTAAAGAGGGGGATCTTAATACCTCCTCTTCCATAATATGGTGAAGTGTCATAGAAGGGTAAACAATATATCCTCCCTCACCATTAATGATGTAATGATTCAATTCCCAATAGAGATTTGTAGAGAGATAGAGAATCATTTTACTAAGCAATTTAATAAATGTAGAAGATTCAATATCCTCATTAACTGGGATATTCTTATCCCAGTAAAAATACCTCTACCTGATCAATTAGAAATCCCTTTTGCCGAAGAAGAGATAAAACTAAATGTCTTTCAATTACCTAGAGACAAGTCCCTAGGTCCTGATGGTTTCCCTTTGACTTTCTTTCACCACTTCTGGGATATGCTGAAATCAGATATTATGAGTATCTTCCTGGCCTTTCACTCTTCCAATGATCCAGCTTTTCTTTCTGCAATAAATCAAACTTTCATTGCTCTTATCTCCAAGAAACATGGTGCCCTCCTAATCAAAGACTTTAGTCCTATTAGCCTAGTTAACAGTATTTATAAGATTATCTCTAAAACTTTGGCATCTAAGCTATCACCTGTGCTGAATGTGGCTATTAATCCATCACAAAGTGCCTTTTTGGCTGGGAGATCAATAGGAGACTACTTTCTTGTGGCACAAGAAACCTTACACTTCATGGTTTCTTCCAATATTCCTGGCTTCATAATAAAGTTAGACTTTGAAAAGACTTTTGATAATATTAACTGGACCTTTTTGCTTGATGCTCTTTCTAGCATGGGTTTTGGAGATAAATGGGTTAATTTCTTGGATCCGCATGCATATATGCTCTGCTAAATTTTCCGTTTTAATTAATGGTTCCCCCAAAGGTTTCTTTGGGACTACTAATGGATTAAGACAAGGTGATCCATTGTCACCATTATTATTTATTATAGCCACAAATGTGCTTCATCGCATGCTCCAATCAGCTATGAGAAATAATTTAATATCAGGGATCAAGTTTCCTCATGGAAGACCAACTGTAGTTAATTTACAGTATGCTGATGATACCCTTTTATTCTTAACAGATAGCATTGAAAATATGGTCAATATTAAAAGAATATTATGCTATTTTCAGACTTGTTCTGGTTTGAAAATCAACTTTCATAAATCCTCTCTTACTGACATAGGAGTATCTCAGGACTCCAATGCAACCTCATGCAATATTATGGGATGTGGAAGGGTTGACCTTCCTCTTATGTACCTTGACTTACCCTTGCATTATAAAAGGGCCACTGCCAGTATGTGGGCACCTGTGGTAGAAAAGATTTCTAAGAAACGAATAATATGGAAAGCAAGACATTTGTCTTTAGGGGGCAGGCTGACCTTGTTAAATGTTGTTTTGTTGGCTATCCCTACCTACTATATGTCAGTTTTATATATGCCTATCAAAATTGAGAAGGAAATTGACAAACTTAGAAGTAGATTCTTATGAAATTCTTTCTCTTCAAATCAGAAAGGATTACATTTAATTAGATGGGCTAATATATGCAGATCGAAACAACAAAATGGCTGGGGGATCATTAATTTAAGGAATTTTAATATGACTTTGAAAGCCAAACTATTATGGAAGCTTTTTTTTAACAATCACTGTTCTATATGGAAAAATCTTTTAAAGGTCAGATATCTTTATAAGGTCGGGCCTGGGGCAATTCTAAATTCTTCTATTAGTAATTGCTCTCCTCTTTGGCGTAGCATCAAACAATGTTATATTTTCCTTAACTGCTTTACTGCTTCCAAAGTTTGCAATGACAATAATACAATCTTTTGGGAACAAAAATGGTAGAATGGAACTACTTTGAAATACGTGATGCCTGGATTATATTATATAGTCAGATTCAAGAAGGCATCTGTTAAAGCCACTATGGCTCTTTTTAGAGCCGATTTCAATAAATTGTTTGACATGTCTAACATCTCCTCGAGTGATTTCACGTTATTGCAATCACAGCTAGAATTTTTTGATAATCTCTTGCAACCCATGGTTCTTGATTCCAGAGAGGATATCTTGAGCTGGTTGCCATCTAAGGATAAAGAATATACTGTGAAAGCTGGCTACTGTGTATTAAATGATGGTGGATTCCGTTTTCCTTTTTACAAATGTATTTGGGAAAGTAGCACCCCATTAAAAGTTAAGCTATTTTCTTGGTTAGTGCTCAAAAATAAAAATTTGACAAAAGAAAATCTAGCAAAAAGAGGTTGGAATGGCTCTAAGCTATGTGTCTTTTGTTCTGTATATACTGAGAATAACAATCATCTTTTCTTAAACTGTACTTTTATAAGGCATGTCTAGCGATTTCTCTTGTCTTCAGACTTGTATCCAGGTTTTTTTTTGTGGCAGACTTATTCTACTCCTTACCCCCTCTTAAACTAGAATTAAGTTCGCATGGATGGGCGATTCTACTTCAAATCACTCTCTGGCTGATTTGGAAAGAAAGAAATAACAGGATTTTTCGTAACCTTAGTAGATTACATTTACTTATTATTTATATATCATTTTGCTAATGCATTTCTGGGTAGACACTCTTGTTACAGGCTTCGAGAAGGAAGAGCTTCTTCACTTTACTGTAGCTATGGCCTCACAGATGGTGGAGCAAGTTCCTTCTCTTCCCTCTTCCTCTAGAAGCAATCTGGAGGCTATGCTTCCAAGACTGGATTCTGAAAATATACAAACTACTGCTAAGGAATTTGAGGACTAAAGGGTTTTGATACCTGGAATGCATCCTTTACATAATCACTTTTCTTATCTCTGTCTCCAGTATTGGATTCTAACATTGATTTAGTGCTATTCAGAACTTTTGGTTCTAATTTTTGTATAATACTGATAATATGGACTTTATTAGGCTTGTATGGCCTTGATAAAATATAGGATAACCGTTTTCAAAAAAAAAGAAAAAGACGTATCACCTCCTAGATCAAATTTGTTGTCATTCTAAATCTTGATTTTGTTGTCACCACCACAAATGTGATATAGAATCACAAAAAAGATATCAGGTATTTTCCTTGATATCAATCAGAAATTCCCCCTAGATTTAGCAAGGTCACAAATTCTACAGAATTATAAACACTTCATAGAAGATACCTAACGCAGGATTCATTCATTGGATTTAAATGAAAGTGAATGCCTCTATTTTTCTCCCCATTCCTTTTCCACTCTCAATTTCTCTCTTAGCGTAGTTACGCACTAGGGCACGAACTCAAACCTTTAATAGGGCACCAACTTAACATCTAATAGGGAAAATATATACCATAATACCAAACACAGGGTGTTTTTTTTTTTTTTTTGATGCTTATAGATTAAGGACAACTACACCTGAAATTTTGAGGACTTCAGGTGGCATTGGTAGGAAATACAAACGCTAGGGCTGGGAGGTTTCTTACCGTCTGATGTCTTTATTTCTGGAATCCATGAAATAACAACACACATTGTATGCAATGCATTCTACTTAATTAAAGTTGCTTTCAGACCATGAGCAAGTTGAGCGAACAAATATGCAATACATTGACTGTTGTATATAATTAGGAATAATGTAGTAAAAGAAGCAAACACCTTGAAACAAAAAGGAAGAACTTTGTTCCTCTGTCAGATGTCTTCTCAGATTATTTTTTTTCAATTGATTTGTACGTATTTATTTCATGGAACCAGATAGATGAGTGGCTGACACCTTGCAGTATTTATTAGTCACTTCTTTCATAGATGAGTTCGACTGAATTCTATACATTAACCAAAGGTCCTATCAAAGCCACGAAGAAGAGTCGCTTTCTTTAGAAAATGAACCAAGAAGAATAGTTGCACGTCCAGTTGTTCTCATTGGATTTTTGTGGAGCTAGATTTGGTTTCCACCTAATTCCGATGTATCTAACCATTGATGTTTCGATAGAATGTTGTTATCAGTAGCTAGAGATTCAGCTAAGTGGACCGAGGTTTTTAATTTGAAAAGCAATGAATTTGGATCACATAAGTCGTGTTCATACTTATCCTTTGTTCTTCCTCTTGGCTCATACTTGAACTACATCTACTAGTGTAGGTCCTACGTACTCTAATACCACTTGTAACAACTTAGACATGATACATGAATGCCGCTTCAAGTCTAGGCCCATCAAAAGCCATGCAACACTCATCCTAATTGAACGAGAGATTGATGTTCTTTAGGTCCTAGCTTTAATCGTTGATGTTTTTTAATTAATTCCAACTTACAATGATCTCATCCTTTTGGTATGAAGAAATGGGCCGGTCTTCAAGGTAGCAGCTGAAGTTAATGAACATTTGTTTCATTAATTTGTCATGAGAACTAAGACTCTGGATCGAACTTAATAAGAAATAGTAATAATACTTGGATCTGTTCTGGTTTTAATAGATGGTTATTTTCTAGTCCAAGAAGGCTAAACTAGTTTGTTCTTTTGGGGAGTCTCACTTCTGAACTTTCTTAGTTTTTTGTCAATGAATTTTGTCACATGAGGAGGTAAATCACCTTTCCAGTGGTTATGGTTGGAAAATATACTTTCTAGTTATATGAGAGCTTGAGATAATGAACCCATAGACATTGGAAAAATAGGTTTATTTTTAAAAAAAATTAGGTTTAATTACTTGATTTCGAACTAGTTGTAAGGGACAACTATATATTGTGTAATTTAAAAAAAAAAGAAAAAAGACCATCTACTACTTTGAGCTATTCCTGACGCCGACGTCACAGTAAATTCTCGAGAGTCCACCCACTACAGCCTTCTCCGACAACATCGGTGATGGTTACAACTCTACCATCGATGAACACTTCTTTTTCTCTGTCTGCAAGACTGTGAGATGTTGCTCGTACCCTTCCGGTTAGTGTGTGTTTGTGAGCAGTAGGGATGGAGACATATATTTTTTATTTTTAACGTAAACAATAGAGATGTTGGTGATGTATCTCTATTTCTTCTCCATTTTTGTCGTAGAGTGCAAAGCTTGACTTTTGAATAGTGATGAGGACGGTGGCCACTGTGGTATACTTGGAATATTTGAGCCAGTTTTTTTGGGTTGAAATTGATAAGACAAAACATGTGTAATGGTTTTTCATCGTCAATCGTTGCGAGGATCTTTTGTATATTTATAGTACTGCTGATTACAATCCAACGGTGAGAATCAACACCGAATGGAATTGTGTTAGTTACAAAAAATCAATGGTTGGATTTATAGAAAGACATATAGGAGTAAACCCTAATATGGTGGTTCAATCTGTTGTGATCGTCATGAATCTTATTACACCCCCTCAAGCGAAGCATCAGTGGAACTAAGATGAGCATGCTAGACAGAGTGATGTAATGACGAGAAGTGAGGGATTTGATGAAGATATCAGCAAGCTAATCAACACTTGGAAGGCAAACTAACACAAAGCTTCTGTTGAGCCACAAGCTTGTGAATAAAATGATAATCAATGGCAACAACAATTATCAAATATAGCATATTGAGTACCAATGTGTCACCATATGATGGCACCATATTGAATACCAATGGCGCCCAGCACCAGCTCTGCAAAAAAAAAAAAAAAAGGCACCTAGATCCAATGGTGTCTATTGATGGTTTTCAATATTCTGTATCTTTTGTTATCAATGTCCTTCTATTGACCAATGGTGTCCAAACAGTTAGCTAATATTTTTACTGGGAATTACAATTTTTGAGTCTTTATCTAATAAACTAGGTATGGTAGATATATATGTTCTAACTTAAAAGGAAGTGTTAAAGTAAATAGATTCTTATATAATCTTTGTGTTATTCATTTATGAGATTTCTTGTAGATCAAGTATGTGTTCTGCTACATATTAGAGATTGTATTCTTTTTATTTTTAGATCAATAAACTTCTACTTACTTACTTACTGATCAACAAGCATTAGAACTATTTTTAGTGAAAGCTTTTGGTTGCAATAATTGAACAAGTCTTCCAAGCTAGGTCCAAGCAGATCAATGACCATGATGTTGTACTCACCTTCCACACCAAAGCACTTAGAGGTGGGGAAATCCAACTGGATTTGAAAAGCACATTGACCTCAGCAAATGCACAATAATGGATTCAAGAAATAAATAAACATCTTGAACACTTACTTCCGCCTTGGAGAAGCATACATAACTTCGATTCATAGTGAAGCTGTGGATGCTTTGTCTTCGCAATCTCCTGTAGATAATAAATTTGAGTGCATAAATATTACTAGATGTAAATTGACAATTGTTGTGCCGAGTGGAGAAGAAGAAATCAGAATATCATCCCCTAAAGCAAGCATTCAATCCTTCACAGATGAACCTCACATGAAACCCTAGATCTAGAGAGAAGAGGGAGGAGTTCTCTCTATTCAATTAGAGTCTAAAATAGGGTTACACGAATGACCAAAGAGGTTACATAATCTGTGCCTTAGCCTACTTAAATACTAGAGCACCCAAATGGTCAAATGACCAAACAACCCTGAAACAAAA
>JAMKQA010028136.1:0-10737 GCA_024699735.1 Posidonia australis
AAGATTGTGTTTCTCTTGCAAAAGAAAGGTTCTTCTCTCACCAAATGGGTGTCTTGGAATGGCTGCTCTAGGGGCCTTTTTATAGTGGTCTCTAGGGATGTTACAAAGGGGTCTTGCAAACGAAAAGCCTCGAATATTCGTTGGCACATTCGTTTGCAAGAGTAACAGGCCGGAAGGTGGAAGGTCAGCAGCCAGAGCTGGGCGCCAGGTTGGTGAGCCAGTTATGTGCGCCACCTTAGTGCGCCACCTAGGTGTGCTAGCCCTGCTCACATAATTCTGGTTGGGGCTTTGGCTAATGGGCTTGGGGCTCGGTTCAAGGGCTGATTACATCCAAAGCAACATGAGGATACTCATCTCTGGGTTACCTCAAAATCGGGGTGTCTACACCTGCACTAAACTTCGTCAGGCTAGTGCAACCTCCTTAATGTTGAGAAATTTTATCTATGGAATTTTGATGATAACAAAAGATTAATTCAGAAATAATTATCTATGGAATTTTGATATCATTTGAATATCTTGACTCTTATGTTTAACAATTGAGTAGAAAAAAGAGAAAGGAGGCACATAGCAGTCAAGACACAAGGAAGATAAGTTTCAAAAAGAAAGGAAAACTCAATGGCAAAAGAAGCAAGGACATGAAGACATGAAGAAGGGTAAAATCGTCATATTTATATGTTCAAAAAGAGTTGTAATTTTTTTTATGGTTGTAATATCTGAAACATGTAATGATCTTCTATCACAAGTCATCATCCTAGATAGATAGAAAATCCACTAGGAAATCCTCAAAAAAATATCAAAAAATAATTTAAGAGGCATTTCGGGCTATCGATTCATTTGACATACCGAAATCAGAAAATAATTAAAGACTTAGGGTTAACGACTAACTGAAACTCAATCGTCAGGGCATAAAGAATTTTCAAATAATCGATTCACATCGGGTTACCGAATCTACCTAGCTGTTGCGTATTTCGGTCGACCGAAGGAATTCGATGTACTGGATCTAAAATTAGTTGACAAAAGATTTTTTAATCATTAGATACACTTAGAGCTGAGCTTAAGCACTATAAATAGAACTCTATGGACTCCTGAAATGGTACTTAAGTTGAAAGAGAAATCATCATAACATTACTACTCACTTTGAGCTAAATTCCCATCTATCATTAGTCTCCTAAGCCATTCCAAGTAAAATTGTGCACACCATTGAGTTGGCTTGTGATTGGAGATCTCATGGCAAGATTGTAAGGCATCTGTAAACAAATTCAAGGCTTGATCTTCTCAGGTGTGAGAAGAACACTTGGATACGTGAGTAGGAGAGGCTTACTTCTACAAGTAAGTGTATTACTTTAAGATTGAAAGGGAAAACTCTCAAGAAAGATTCCTACAGAGTAGACTAAGTCAAAGTTGGCTAAATCACTATAAATTCCTTATGCATATCATTGTCTCTCTTCCCCCTTCTATGCTTGCTGTAATTTTAGCATTTAAATTTCTATTATAGTCAAATATTTTATAAATTGTTTGAATATTGCAAAGTTAATCTATAATTTACCCTCATACAGTTAAGTTTTCTATTCATCCTCCTCTAGAGAAGTCATTTGATCTAACACTTAGGATCATTATTCTAAAGACTCATATGTCAAGATACTATTTTCTCTCTCACATATCATATTTGAGAGACACTCACATAATTATCTTTTCCACCTAAATAGATTAATCTCTAATTCATTATAAATGAAAGGGCTTGATTGCAAAATCTCCTTTAATTGTATAATAACAAAAAAGTGTAAGGATTTTTATGTAATTTCCTCCTAAGTCTCAATTCATAATGTGACTACAAATCTTGCACTACATTGCAATTGTCAAATACTTTAGAAACACTACAACTTTGTCTAGGACCTAAATGTAATTATGATAACATGATAGGAAAGACATGGCATAAGAAATTTAATACAATGACTTTTTGAGAATATGCACAAATTAAATAAAAAAATGCAAAATATCCATCCTCAAGAAATAAAGCTAAATTTTTGGGTTGATTTGTAAAATTCTCCAAAAAACACATATATTGCCTTTATCTCCATGTAATTCAAGTAAATATCATAAACCTTGTAAATACTTTAATTCATAACCTTTTTAAGGACCCATATGCAATTATCATATCGAAAAAGACATAGTATATGTAATTGAAATAACTCCACGGTAAATATGCAAAATTTAATTCAAAAATCACAAAAATACCTGTCATATTCAACTTCAAGCTTAGGTAGAGGTGGAAATCGGGCCGGGCGGCCCCTTGGGTCGGCCCTGGGTCGCCCGGCCCAGCCCGAGCCCGGCATGGCCCGGGCTCAAAAAAAACTTCTGTGGGCCGGGCATGGCCAGACCCATCGTGGGCCGTGTCGGGCCCAAGGTCCAGGCCCGTGAAAACAGTCTGGACCGGCCCGCCTGTAAAAATATAAATAAAAAAACAAGGCGCACCTAGCTGTAACAGCTATTTAGCAACAGCTAAATAATATAGACGTTTGCATATCTACGGCTATACAATTGTTGCATATCAACGGCCATTTCTTCTTCTTCTTTTTAACTTAAAAACCTCTCTATTTATCCTATAAATACCTCCCTACTCCATTCATTTTTCTTCACAAGTCAATCTTCTCTTCTCTTCTCTTCTCTTCTCCACTACAAGTCTACAACTTCCTCCCAACTTTCAAGTGAGGATTTTCAAGTGAAGATTTCGCTGTTTGGCTTTGGATTCCGCCCCGTCTTCTACTCTCCAGTCTCCACGTGACATTAGCTGAGCCAGCGACATCAAAATTTCTCTACTTCTAATTTCTCCAAATTCTTTACTTCTAATCCCTCCATTTTTGGGTTTTGGCTTTTGTGGGTTAAGGGTTTTTTTATTTTATATTCATTTTTTATATTAAAATGGAAAATATTGGTAATGTTGGTAGCCATGACTATATCTCTAGTATGGAGTCAGATCAGCCTTAGTCTATCCCAACACATACTACACAGTCTACAGTCACTAAAAAACCTAGGAAACAAAGTTCTTGGGTTTGGAAGCATGTTACATTAGACATTGTAGATCAAACTAGGTGTTACTGTAATTATTGTAATACCACATACACATGTCCTAAGGGAGGGGGTGTAGGTCATATATCTACACATTTACAAAAATGTATACCTAAACATAATAAAGATGATAACACAGATTTAAAACAATCGAAATTACAAGTAAGATCTAATGGTATAATTAATTGGAAATATAATTGTGACCGTGCACCCGACGCTCGAGGAGGAGGTGAGGAGGCCACAGCCATGTTGAGATGGCGAGGGCGCGAGATGGGACGAGAGGGAGAGAAATGGAGTTCCCACCTGGTCTTTTAAGGAAAAGACGAGGAAAACCACAAACGATTCACTAAAAGTGAATGAAAGAGACGCAAACGTGAAGGCCAGAAATCTACTAACCAGAGGATAGGTAAGGATTCATATTACGCACGGGGAAGGTGTTAGGCACCCCTGTACGCCCGAGAAACTCGGTCTTTCTAGTCTAATTCGCTTGCTAGAGGCCGAATGAGTATTTGCTATGCCTAAATTGTGTTCTAATCATGCTGATGTGAGTGCCAAGACAATACTAGGTGGATGTGAAGGACGATATGCAAAAATTGCGGAGAAATCCACATGAATTGACAAAATCGTGAAAATCAAAAGGGGAAAAACTAACCAGTGATGGGGTTAAATGTCGACCTTCAGGCCTGTTACTGTACGTCCTCGGGCGATGAAAAACCAAAACAAGTCAAAACCACGGAAAACCGGAGAAAATCCGAAAACGGGGAGTAAACCAAGCCGAAATCAAGCTAGGAAAGCATACGCAAAGTCGAGAAGAAAAGACGAGAAAATCTGTGCAAAAAGATGTGAAAAGCCATGTAAAATGCAAGTGCGAGTGCAAATATGAAAAATACAGGGGGGTTTATGCAAAAAACCAAAAAAGCGAGGAAAGCTGAAGTTCAGAAGCCCAAATCCTTAAGAATATGTAAGAAAACACATTATATGCAAATGTGAGGAATTTGGGGTCAAATGTGCATCCCTAGTCAAAATGAAGTTCTCTAGCGGTCAGAATGCAATTTACCCACTAATGCATGCATGCAAGTCAATTCTGCATAAAATCATGGTAAAAATGCAAGAAAATATCTCAGAAATGATCCAGGAAGTTTCAGGGGCAAAATGGTCATTTTACCCGTGAAAACAAGCAATCAGAACAATTCTGCAAAGCAAAGGGGGTAAACTGCCAGAAACCCAACAAACAAAGCATTCCAGGAAGTTCTGAAGAAATTCAGGGGAAAAATTGTAAATTTCAATGAGATTAAAACATGTAGAAGAAATTCAATGAAAAAGGAGGGTTAAAATGCAATTAAACCAAGAAAACAAGCTTCTGTAATGTTTTAAAACAAATTCAGGGAGTTTTATGCAATTTTCACAGCAAAATAAGCCTTCTAGAAGTTTTCTGTAAAACACAGGGGCTCAAATGCAATTAAACCAGGTACATTCTAAAACATTTTCAAAAAATGTAAGGGCTTACATGCAACTTTCACAAAGGAAATGAACTGTCAAAAACTTTCCAAGGAAATCCAGGGTTATCAATGCAATTTGCCTGAAGCAAAATACATTTTATAAACTACGGAGGGCTTTTATTAAAGTTTTAAACTCAGAAAACATTACCTTAAAAGTTCAAGGTAAGAAATGTAATATTTTCAATTAAAACTTTATTCGAAACATTTAAGAAAAATGTATGTAGGACCTAAATGCAAGAAAAGGACCTAAAAGTAATTAAAATGAGGACCTAAATGTAATTATTAAAACTTAAAATAAAATAATAAAAAAAATCCAACTTTCTTCTGTTCGAAGATCGCTGGCGACCCCGCTCGCCAGCGCAACTCCGGCGAGCTCCCGGCAGCGGTGCAGCGGCGGGGAAGCTGCGATGTTGGTCGGGGGAGCCACGGCGAGCTCTCCTGCGGCGGTGGACTGCACTAGGGAGGCCCGAGAGCCCCCCCCACCTCGAGCTCCGGCGTGTAGTTTTTGACGACGCCGAAGAAGGCGACGGCATGGCTGTGGCGGTCCAGAGGCTGGAGCAGCGCGACAGAGGCTTGGGGAGCACCGTGGGGACATGGCGAGGTTGGGACGATGCCCGGTGAAGCCCAAGGAGGTCTGGAGGCCTCCCCCCGTCTCCGGCGACGGGGACGATGGCAGCGGTGCGGGTCGTTGCGGGGACTCTGGCTGGCGGTGGAGCGGCTCAGCGGATTCGTTGGAGATGCGCGGAGCCCCTGAGCGTGGCCACTAGCGGCGGGGACCTCCGGAGGCCTCAAACGCTTACACGGCGAGGATCACCGGCACAGGGCAGCGGTGAGATTGCAGAGTCGACGGCGATGCCTCCCCTGGCCACGGGAGGCCAAAGAATCCTCCCCTGAGCGTCATGGACCAGAGAGGAGGAAGGCCCGTGGGGCCTTACCTAAAGCCCAACGGCTTGAGGCCCGCCGGTGGTGGTGAACCCACCACCCTAGGAGGCGCCAGTCCACCACAACTGGTTCAGGGAACCTAGAGGCTACTACGGGGCATGCTATGAATTGAAACAGAAGAATAATAGGAGTACCTGGATGGCATGTTGGCTGTTCTCCGGCGACGACGACGACGCTCCTCTGGGCTGACGCGCTGGTGGCGTTGGCTGAGGTCCGGGGTTGTGGAAAAAACTGGTGGGGGTGGTCTCAGGCTGTGAGAATAGGCTGGGCTTCTCTGGAGTTTTGCAGGGGTCTCTTGAGCTCTCCTCCTCTCTCCGGTGCTCTCCGTTCAGTTCTTGATCCCCCATTGTGATGCGGTTTCTCCAGGCTTTTATGGGGTGGAAGGAGTGAGGGATCGTGGCTGCGGTGGCTAGTGGTTGGGCTGTCGTGGGAATGAGGGAGATGGGGAGATGGTCCAGGGAGGAAAACCATTGTAGTTTTATTTTTTGTGCTTCCTATGTTTTTTTGGTTGGGAGATTTAATGAATGTATGGGCTTAACGGGCTAGTCTTTGGGGCTTTATGGTTTTGTTTTGGTTTTGTTTTTAGTTTTAGGTTTTTAGGGTTTAGTTTTAGTATTTTGGTTTTACTTTAAGTTTTTGATTTTGTTTTAAGTTTTTTTTAATTTTGTTTTAAATTCCTGATTTTGTTTTGGTGATTTTATTTATTTTTTCGATTTTGTGATTTTGAAGTTTAATTGTTTTTAAATTAGGGTTTTAGTGTCTTTAATTTGAGTTCAATTACATGATTTTAAGTTAGGATTTTTTGGGATTAATTAAATGATTTCGGTTTTTTGTGATTTAATTAATTTGGGGTTTTTTGGAATTTTGGGTTTTTTTAATTTAGGTTTTCTTAAATTTTAGACATGGTTTTTAATTTAATTAAAGTTTTTGGTTTGAATTAGGATTTTTAACTTAATTAAATGACTTTAGGGTTTTTTGAGTTTAATTTAAGTTTTCTTTGAAATTAAATGGATTAAAGTGGTTTTAAAATAGATTTTATTTGATTTTGACTTTGACTTTAATTAGGGTTCTCACTTGATTAATTAGGATTTTAAGTGGATTTTGCTTGATTTTGATTTTAGTTAGGGTTCTCACTTGATTAATTAGGATTTTAAGTGGATTTTGCTTGATTTTGGTTTTAATTAGTGGTTTTTGCTTGGATTAAGTTTAAGTGGGCTTGTGTGGGCCCAAGTGGGCCTGTGTGGACCTAAGTGGGCTTGTGTGGACCTAATGAGCTTGTGTGGTCCTAAGTGGGTATGTCTGGGCCTAATGAGCTTGTGTGGACCTAATGGGCTTGTGTGGGCCTAAGTGGGCTTAGGGTTTAGGAGTGGTGGTTGCAACCAAAGCATCTTCCAGAGGAGCGTGCCGCCAAGTGACTGCAAAATCGGGGTGTCTACAATAATATAGAAGAAATTAAGGAAGGAATAACTAAATTTATAGTACAAGACGAACAACTATTTTCCTTTTTTGAAAATGAAAATTTTGAATCATGTATGCAAAATTATTTAAATCCACAGTTTAAAAGTTTTTCTAGAAATATAATTTATAAAACATTTAAAAAAGATAAAAAAGATTTAATTGGAATATTTTTGAGTTTATTACGTAAAATATCATTAACATGTGATGTTTGGTCTAGTTCAAATAATTTTCCATATTTATGTTTAACTGCACATTGGATAGACATAGAATGAAATTTTAAAAAAAAATTAATTGCTTTTAAAGTTTTTGATCATCCACATACTGGTAAAGCTATATCAAATATGATAGAATATATTAGTAAAGAATATAATATATTTTTTAAAATAAATACAATATCATTTGATAATGCATCTAATTATAATGTTGCAATAGAATTATCAAGAAGAAATATAAAACCAATATTAAATGATGAATTATTTCATTATAGGTGTTGTTGTCATATCTTAAATTTAATTGTACAAAATGGTATAGAATGCATTAGACCTTATATAGAAAATATTAGAAAAGCTATTTTATTTATTCAAACATCAGCTAAAAGATTTCAAGAATTTAGACATATATGTGTACAAAATGGTTTAAAACATAGAAAATTTAAGTTAGATGTTCAACATAAATGGAATTCAACTTATGATATGTTAAGTTCATGTATATCTTATAATCATATAATTACAGAATTTTATAATGTAAAATCTAATGATTTTTTAAATGATGAAGATTGGCAAAATTCTAATATAATTCATAATTTTTTAAAACCATTTTATAATGCAACTAAACAATTATCTTGTCAATATTATCTAACAAGTTCTCTAGTTTTAATTAACTTATTTAATATTACAAATGTTTTTCAACAATATAGGAATATTCCAGCTTTTGTAGATATTATTGAATCAATGGAAACTAAATATAATAATTATTAGAGTGAGCCTCCAATGTAAGCATGTTTAGCTTTAATTATGGATCCTATACATAGATTAGTTAATTGTATGATACTTATAGATGATATTTTTAGTAATATGAATAAAAATGAGTGTATAGATTCATTTAATGATAAAATAAAGACAACTTTATATAATTTATTTGAAGAATATGTTAGAAATCATGGTGAAATATCTAGTGGTCAAGCATCTAGTTTTTTAGGAACACAAACAAGTAGTAGTAGTGGTAGTTCGTTATGGAGTAGATTAAATAAAAAGAAAGGAAAATATATAAAATCAAGTACAAATAATAAATTAGATAATTATTTAGAATCCCCAATTGCTTTTAGTAATTTAGAAATAAATAACTTAGATATATTAAAGTGATGGTCTGCTATAGCTATTAAGTTTCCTATAGTATCCAAAATGACAAAAGAATTACTAACGATTCTGACGTCAACTGTGGCATCGGAATCTACCTTTTCTATAAGAAAAAGAGCATTAAATGATAAAAGATGTAGATTATCAGAGAAGTCTGTAGAAACCTCCGTCTGCTTAAAAGATTGGTACGATGTAGTTGACCGTCTTCAAGGATTGAGCTTGAATTCTGAATCAGAAGAAGACGATGATGCGGCATCAACTTCAACAGGCAGAACAAACTCTACAAATGAATAAATATTGATGTAAAATTTTAAAATAAAAAATGTAAAAAAAATGATATAAATATCTTTTGTATTTTTTTATGTAAAAAAATTATGTATTTCAAATATTTTTTTATAATAAAAAAATAATTTTTTAAATTATTTTTTGGTCCCAATAGACCAACTTGGCCCATCGGCCCGATGGCCTGGCCCACAGATGGGCCATGGGCCGTGCTGGACCCATGACTTGCAAGTGGAGGCCCGACCCGAACCAACCTACGGGCCGGTCCGACCCGGTTTAGGCCCTAGGGCGGGCTGCCATTTCTGTGGATCGGGCCGGCCCAGTCCGGTCCGTTTTCCATCTCTAAGCTCGAGTTGCAACCGAATAAGCCAATAATAACCCATTACAAATGTTACCATATAAATCTCATGCAACCACTATTCACTAATACTATTTATTCATTTTTCCAATAATCAATCAAACAACACAATTTACTATTTATTTTTTTCACAAAGCTTCTATTAAAACAGTAAAACACATCACGAAATCTCAAGATCTGGACACTACTTTATCTTTATTTGACGATTGTTCTTTTGCTCCGACGAATCACTCAGTCAACCGACGAGCCTCCTTTTCAAGTACGATAATCCACAATCAATAATAATCTCTTTCTCTCTCTCCCACAATCAAGTACGGTAACCTTCTCACTCCCTCATAATGCGTTCTCTCCTTGTCTCTCTTTTTGTGGCCGTGACAAGACCCTACTTTCCTATTTATAAGCTCCAACCATCCAGTACGTTATGTGTTCGCAACCACTACCATCACCACTCGTTGACGTCTCTGCTTCTCCAACGCTCATCGATACCTCGGCTTCGATTGATGCCTCTGTTTCTCAATGCTTCCTCTACGTAACGGTTGGCCAATACAGACTTAATCCTTTGGATATTTTCCTAATATTATGAATTTCCTGTTAATAGTTGTTACAAGATTTTCAACAATGGTGGGTTGAGATCAACATTTCAAAATAACATTTGGAAGTATGCTGACCCTCTAAAGGTTAACATTTTTACATGACTTGAAATTAGAGACAAAATCTTATCATTCGAAAATTTGGAAAAAAGAGACTAAACTATGAAATTTGTGAGTCCAATACGGAATCATTAAATCATCTTTTTTCCACTATTCTATTTTCAAGCTTATTTAAAATTATTTATTACACAATGCTTTCACTTATTTATCTAGTATAAGTTTACCTCAAACTTTTATTTTTAAATAATTTTTCATATTTTTGATCAACAATAAGAGTTGAACACTCGTTCTAGCTTCCTTTTGGAATTTCTGATTATATCGTAATGAGGTTATTTGTTGTAATAATATAAGAGATGACTTTTCAATATTTCATAATATTATGTCACTAATATTTTTTTTCTAGAAAATTTACCTTTTGTGCAAGAGACTATAGATGCTTCCATCTCTACCAAGTTTAGAGTTTTATAATAAGATTGGGACATTTCTCACCAAGCACAAAGGAATATTATTTCATCCTCTATCATTCCTAGATTCTCTATGGACGTCGACTTACTCTCAAATCCTCCTACAGAATGACGACACTAGGAAGAGGTTGATGCTACTTAAAATCAGGCAAACAACTTATTTTGTCAAGGATGCAATCACTTTAATCTTCATACTGTTTATTACAAATTGTGCTTTTTTTTTCTTCTTTTTTTGGTATCGGTAAGTTATATTAATAAAAATCCTAATGGTAAAAATATCACCAAGAGAATCATATGTCCAAAATGGTACAAAACTTTAAACAAAATGGTAATGAAATCATGGCAATGTTTTTGCCTCAATAAATACATGTCAAAACCAAACTTTCCAATATTTCAAGATATAGTAGGATGTTTATGTAGGATACTAAGGCTTCTCTAGAGGGGGGTGAATAGAGATTTTCCGGTTTTAATTAAGTCTTTTGAATTTATGATGCAATTCAAGAATTTTAGCACATAAGCATTTAATTGCAAAGACACAAGATTTATAGTGGTTCAGCCAACCCCGACTTAGTCCACTCCTCAAGTTCCCCACTTGAGATTTATCCCTTATATTCAATAACCTAGAATATTACAAGCTACAAAAATTACCTTGTTTGTACACTT
>JAMKQA010028137.1:0-11266 GCA_024699735.1 Posidonia australis
CTGGTGATTTCCCAAGTCAACGGTGACTGGAGGACAAAAGATCGGAAGCTCGTATTATATCATGAACATTTGCTGAAGCTGACTGAAGGATTTGAGGACGTCAAGTTCTCCTTCATGAAACGAGCTAAAAATGCATATGCCGACGCCCTGGCAACTTTGGCATCATGGCTGTCACTCCCAGAGGCACAGGCTATAGACATTTCAGTCACCTGCATCGATCAACCAGCGCACTGCATGCATATCCAGGAGGCGCCATCATCTGCTGAGCTACCCTGGTACAATGATATCAAAGCTTTTCTGGAGTCTGGTAATTTCCCTCCTGACATTTCTGCATGGGACAAGAAGACCTTGACCCGGTTAGCCTCCAAATATGTGCTCGGGGTCGGACAATTGTACAAAAGGTCTTACAATCAGATGCTTCTTAGATGCGTGGACAAGAAGGAAGCAGACATATTAATGTTAAAAGTCCATGCAGGCACCTGCGGGCCACACATGAACGGGGTCCTACTAGCCTAGAAGATCATGTTGCAGGGATACTTTTGGTCTACCATGGAGACAGACTACTGCCAATTTGTCAAAAGATGCCATAATTGCCAAGTACATGGCAATTTTATACACGCTCCCCCTCAGCAGTTGCACAACATGTCGTCACCTTGGCCTTTCTCAGCTTGGGGAATTGATATCATTGGGACTATTCATCCTGCAGCATCTAATGGGCACTGTTATATTCTGGTAGCTATCGATTATTTCACCAAGTGGGTCGAGGCGGCATCATTCAGAACAGTCACAGCAGCCATAACAGAGAAATTTATCAGAAACAATATTGTCGCTAGATATGGGGTTCCTTTCGCTATTATTTCAGACAATGGCACCAACTTTATAGCGAAAAGGGTTGAGGATTTTCTCCAGAGTTGCAAAATCAAACATCACAAATCCTCTCCCTATCGACCCCAGATGAATGGAGCGGTGGAATCAGCCAACAAGAATTTGGTGAAGATTTTGAAGAAAATGGCTGAAACCCATAAAGATTGGCACGAGCAACTGCCTTATGCACTTTGGGCTTATAAAATCTCTATCCGCACAACAACCGGAGAAACGCCTTATTCGTTGGTGTATGGCATGGAGGCAGTTCTTCCCTTTGAAGTGGAGATTCCATCATTGAGGATCTTGAGGGAGGCAGAGCTAGAGGAAGCTGAATGGATACAAGACCGCAATGTTCAGCTTGATTTAATTGATGAGCACAGGTTGCATGCCCTCCATCATGCCCAGTGCTATCAGAAGAGAATGGCTCGAGCATATCAGAAGAAAGTCCATCCCAGAAGCTTTGAACCGGGGGACTTGGTCTTGCGTGCTCTTCATTTGCCGGATAAGTGGGGAAAATTCAGGCCCAACTGGCGTGGACCCTTTGTTGTAAAAGAAGCCCTATCCGGAGGTGCCGTCCTGCTCGAAGATATGGACCTGCGGAAGCCAGCAGAACCTGTCAACGCTTCCTACTTAAAGAAGTATTATCAGTGACTCCCCATCCTACACTGTGAGCCACACCCTGCATAATGTCCTGCATATTTTTATTTTTATTGCATATCATCATTTGCCCAATGAGGAAATCGGGAGCCTGACTGCAAGATGTGTCCAATCCTCCCCATGTGCTACTACCCTAGGAGCCTAGGGTGTGAGGGAGTGTTTTCAGATTTATAGGCGAAGTGAACAAGTTTCCTTGGGACTTATGCCTCCAGAGGGAGTTAAAATGTTAGGTCTAGAGAGAGAGTGGAAAAAAAGAGAGAGATAAATAAATATAGACCTTGGAGCATAAAAGAAATTAGAAGAAAGAAGTCGCAGATAGAAGTCAGCTCCACTGAGAGAGATATGCAGACAATCCTATTTCCACCCTATAACTTGGAGAGGAGTCGGAGACTACACCTTCTAAGCCCACAAGTTCTAAGGGACTAGCCACCCCTTCTGCAAATGAAATCAGCAGCCATCCCCCTTTAGTATAGGTGTACTGCCTCCAAGCAGGGATAGGGTATGTAAGCATGTCTAAGAGGGAGAAAAGAAAATGATTCCTTATAAAGAGTAGGCATAAGGTCCAGAAACTTGGCATGAAGCCCATACTATCTGAGTGAGAGCCACCAAAATAACCTAAGCACTTAGGCTAGTATCACGTGAGTCGAGGACAGTGTTACCTCCTATCGCAGGCAAAACAGGATCCCCCGGCGCTGAGGGCATCAATGCATTAACCTGCCATATTCTTTGCATATTCACAACATTATTTATTTTGTTCGCATTCATTTTACACGCATTTCGACCAGGGGCATGTCAGCTACCTTTTGAGTCGTATCAGCATTTAGCTAAGGCACATTTCCATTCATTTTGCATGCATTTTTGACCAGGGCCATGTCAACTGCCTTATTGGTCAGATAACATCCAACACATTCATATTTGCATCCATTTTACAAAGCATTTTGCACGCATTTTCGACCAGGGGCATGTCAGCTGCCCTCTTGGTCATGGCATGGCAAACATTTCAGGAAGGGGTCATGATAATTACTTCTTAAAGCGGAAAGCTTGTAATCATGGGCACGTAAATCATTATAGCTATTCTTGAGCAAATAAAATAAATAATAGCATCAGAGACAGTAGTTTTATTAAGCAGTACAATCATCATCTAGCCTCGGCGGGGCCTCTTTGAGCTGCTAGCCCCTGCAAAGTTGGTGCCGCTGGGTGGAATCTCGTTCAGGGGCCACGATTCCTGTATCTCTGCCTCATACTTAGCTGAGCAGCCAGAACCAGCAGTAAGAGCAAGAGTGGTAGACCTGACACCCTCACGCATTCTTCGAGCCAGCTCAATGGTGGTGGCAGTAGAACCCGCAGCATATTTCTTATAGCGATCAAGGCAGGCGCTTTGGCCGAAGGAGTCCTGGCAAAAGCCGAATTGACAGAGGACCCTGATCGGATGATACTCCACACCGCCAGAAAAGCCAGGCAAGACCACGAGCCTCATGTCTGTAGTGTTGAAGAAGGCTGTGAAGGTTCGTGATGTTGGAGCTAGGATGCACCGAGTTACCGCGTCTGCTGTGAGATTCTGCAATCTGTCACATACTTCTAGGACTCCTGGAAGCGTCCTCGAATGGTGGGTGTGGCTATAAGCTTCAAAGATACAAGGCTGAGGACGCATGATCATCATTCCCATGTGAACGGCATACCACACCTGACAAAAAGGAGGTCATGGTTAGCATGCCCAGCAAGATAATTTTAAAAGCAAGAAGGGTGTTTACCTGCACCAGAGCGCCGCATCCATAGAAATGGCGGGAGCATTTCAGGGCCCGGTCCAGACCGATATAGGTCTTAGCAAGGATAACGGGGGCCAGATCGATTTGGTACACAGTTACTGCCCAGACAATCTCAACCACCCCAATAGCCACAGTTGTCCGGCCATGGCTGAAAACCAGCTCCCCAAGAAAGCACAAAATGAAGCAGTGGAGCCAAAGAGGATTGGAGGAGCGGGCGCCGATGATGTTGTCAAAGAAGTCCAAGCGAATCAGGGGTGTGGGCCCATCATAGCAGATAATGCTCTGCTCGCAGTCTTCTAAGGAGTAGCCCGTGAAGCGGCTCACAACATGAATATAGCTGGCATGGCAGAAGAATGCTGGTGGAGGCAGAAATTGCATCAAGCCACAGATGCGCTTGACCTCCTCCAGGGTGATGGTTAGTTCCACCTGCCCAAAACAGAACACATGAAAAGCAGGTTTCCAGAAGCAGGCAACAGCGCATAGCAGATGCCAGTTGACCTCCACTTTGAAGATGCTGAGGAGAGAGGAGGATATGCCCCAGGTCTTCAGTTTTTCTCAGTCCTCATGCGTCAAGGCGTCAATCCAGCCGCGCAGGGCCTCCGAGCAATACTTTGGGGTTTCCACGGTCGGATAGCCCTATAGATGCAAATAATGTCAAGAATTTATGGCTAAAATGAGAATTCAAGGAAAAATCGGCCATGATAGTTGTTAAAACAAAAAAATGTTGCCAAATATTACATGCAAAAGAAATCAGATGCAAAAACATGTGAAATGCTCTTCAAGGAAAACAAAATACAGGAAAATCTGCCATAGTAGAGTCAAAGTCTGCAAAACAGAAAATCAGCAGCAGAAAATCTGGTGACAAGGCAGAATCTACCAGAACAAAGAAGCCACAACAGAAAACCAAGAAATAATTGCAAATGGCCAAGCTTTTTTCAAAATATGTATTTCGACATACATGAATCTAGCCTACAGCATGATAGACAGATGCAAGAAACTAATTTGCCATGTAAAAAAATGCAAGAATAATATGTCATATTGTATATGGTCATGCAAAAACCAGTAGAAAACAGAAGTAATGGCATGATCCAACATATATGAGGGCTATAAGAACAAGAAAAACAGTTTGCGGCAATGAAATGGGTGTAATATACGTACCATGATCGCGTATTATATGCCTAGGCTCGGAGAAGGCTGCAAAATCAAAGGATAAGAAGTTTTTCTGTTGTTTTCTGCAGAAGAGGCGGCGGAATACCTCGTAAAAAATGAAGGTATATAAAGGATCAAAAGGGTTTTGTTTCTGGAAAGGAAACAAAAACTACCGTTTTTAGGGGCACACCATATCGACGCACCATGTCGGCACACCATATTGGTGCATCTGGCAGGCGCACTAAGGTGGCGCCTATGACTGGGGAAATTCCAGCAGCACCTCCTTTGCAGTTTCAGCCCCGCCAAATCGGCGCCATACTGTTTGAACCTGCACAAAAAAACAGCATACATCCCGGGCATACACAACCCCGAAGGGTACATGGCAGAACCAGCAAACATTTCTTCATAGACTTGGAAAAGGTTTACAGTGAGCTAGTTCATTAAGTTACAAGCAATCATGGCTAGCTGCTCTAATCGGAATCGTCATCATTGGTTGCTTTTTGGAAATACTCCGCCAATGCTCAAGCGCTGTTCCAAGCAAGTCAACGAGACCGTTGGGCAGCCGTAGCAGCTCGAGAGCGAGGAACAGAATCCCGGACCCTCTGGGTGACCTCAGTGTCAGAATGGTCCTCCTCAGATACCTCAATGGTGAATTCCCTGTTGGTGGCCACGTTCACGTTCTGGGCTGGAAAGTCTTGCTGCACAGAAAATCAAGTGGCCATTAGTTTCAGCTATATAATAAGTAATGAAAGCAGCTGGGAAAAGGCATACCCGAATAATGTTGCACCAACGCAGTTCCTGCAAGATAATAGACATGTCAAGCATGTTCTTTATAGCAGCAATATAATGAAGCACTTACCCGCTTTCTGTGGACGTCAACATAGAAAGTGCCAAATTGCTCCTCGAAGCCCTGTGGTTTGACACATAACCGAGTTCAGACAAATTGCATTCACATCAATGTGAAGCAGCAGCAGTAAATTCATACCTTGGCCTAGTCGGACGCATACCACATCCCACGCTGGCTGTCCCGCACTGCTTCCTCAAATAGATACGGCTTTCCCACACATCGGTACCAAGCCAGGTAGTCAGTGTAGTTAACCTCCCGGAAGATGTGCCTATCTTGGGAAATGACAGCAGCAGCATGCTGGCTTCTAGCCACTGAGTGGGTCGTAGCAGGACGGTCCATGTCGGTAGGAGGCGGGGCAGGAATGCAGAATTCAGCGGTGAACTGATGTCGCACGCGCCCAGGGAGGTAATAAACAGATTTCTTCATGCAGTAAAACTTTACCTGCTTGTCCCTGAGAATGCGCCCAGTTGTAGCCGTCATAGCGAGCAAAGGGGCACAAGTGAACCTGTTAATGAAAGCAAGAAATTAACAGAGAATGCAATACAAGCATACAAACTAAAAGTAAAGGCGGCAAAGCTTACATCCTCCAGCTCTACCAGGTCTAGCAGATACCATTAGGACTCATAACTATACACCCCTGCAGCAGCCCAGTGGTCAGGCTCGACCCACTGGCGGGAAGGGGCAAGAGCTCGTCTCGTAGGCGACCGAAGGCTTGTCCTCTGGTGACATGCTCCATGATCCAATACTGCAAGAAGCAAACAGGGGTCAGAATTAAACAGAGAAAGAAAGGCAGTTTTTGCGAAGAAAATTAATACTCACAGTCAGCAGAGGGTACAATCCCATGTAAGAGCGACCCCTCAGTTGACCACATTGTCCAGCCCATTAATCAACCAGGCATAACTAGCACCAGCCCAGTCATAGTGATCCAAGTGATCCAGATTGGACAGATATGGGATCCAATCGGCGTGGATGCAATAAGCTGAAGAATCGTAGAACATCATGGAGAACAGCTCCAACAGGAAGTGCCTTAGTACAAAGTCGGCCTCCTCGCTCCCAGGCTCAGGGTTGGGCCAGAACTTGTCCATTCCCTTAACTAGCCAACAGTAAGCATGTGTTTCCCCCTCGGAGGCGTAGGGCGAATGCGACCCAAGACTGCCGTCGCCATGTGAAAACCATGGGAAGTCTCGCCAATAATCGGCTCATCACCAAATGGGAGACCCATCAGAAGCGCCCACTGATCCGACAGGATGGTCAGCTCGCCAAATGGAAAATGGAAGGTATGCGTCTCGAACCTCCATCTCTCCACCAGAGCACGAAAAATGTTGTAATGTCCATGGATGATGGGGATGCGCAGTAAGCCCCCAAATGGCGACTGGTGGTAGAGGTAATCCTGCAGAAAACCAGGCAGACGATGAAAGTGATCCAGCATCGGGTCCCAATGGCACCACATGATCCGGTTCGCATCTCCTTCCTGAAATACAGAAGGCCAAAAGATCAAAGTAAAGAGCTGATTATGTCAAAGCAAGATGCAACACAAGGGCAGAAAGTTCACCCCAAAATCAGGACTGTCACTGATGTGGTGATCGCTTAGGAGTCGACCCTCGAAGTTGCCAGATTCCTGTAAATATGTTTATCAAATTAAACATTCAATGGGCAGATATGCATTTTTCATCAGCTTCGAGCTTACCTCGAAAGGAATAGCTGGAGTCGAGCTGCGAGAAGCTCGAGATCTCGAGGATCTACCCCGTCGACTGGAACGGGAGCTAGAAGGTGCATCCTGGGAAGACCGCGAAGTCCCCACCTCAGAAGCCATATCGTCCTGCAGAAAACCAGATTAAAAAGCAAATGGTAGACAGGCTGAGTGCAAAGAATATCTGAAGCAATAGCATCTTAAATTTTGTCGGTTATAAAAATCATTTAGCAGTTATTAAAGCATCAAGCAAAGCAGCAATAAATCAGAAAAAAATGAAGAGGTCAGAAATGTAAAATCACAGGCATAGCAATGGGCCTCACGGCCGTTCACCAGCCCCCACCACCGGAACAGTCCATCAGAGCATCACTGGCTGTCAGTCAGTGCCGCCAGCAACTCGTCTTCATGGGCATATATGCATTCCAAATCTCCAGCCGCTCACGGCCAGCACTCGCACGCCGCCAGTGGCCCTTAGCCAACTCCTCCAGCCTGTCGCCGCTTCGAGTTCGCCAGAACCCATCCACCAACCACAGGAAAAAAAAAGCAAACAGAGGGGATCGGGTTTACCTCCGCCGGCGAGCCCTCATCCAGCCATTCCCGGAGGGTTTGCTCCATCCCGCCGGATCTACGTGTCTTTGCCAGCAACCTCCGTGCAGACGCGTCCCTGCCTGCCGCGCACAACCTCTGCGCGCAATCACGTCCCTGCCTGCCGCGCGCAGCCGCGTCCCGCCTGCTCCTCTGTAGCCTTGCGTCGCCACCTCCCCGCACCAAACTGATGCACCTTCCGCGCGCCGCCACCGAGAGAAGAAGAGGTGGAGGTGACGGAGATGGGTTTTTGGGGATGAGATGGTTGGTTTCGTGTGTTGAAGAAAGAAGAAATGGGAAGAATAAAAAGATGCAATGGTACGTTCTTCGAGGAAGCTTTTTTGTTAATAAACTTATGAGTTCATCAGGCAATGCATCAAAATTTCAGTAGCAAAGCCAAGTAGCAAGACAAATGCAAAGTTGCACATCATCCAGCAGAAAGCAAAATGCAGAATATGGTTATGGCAGTTATCCAGTGGCAGTTATCCATTGGGGCCCGCCTGAATAATTTAATATTTCAGGGTCTAAAGTGCCAATTGCTGCAAAATTTGTATTTCAGCCTCCAGAGCATCACAAATTGCATTTCAAGAGCAGAGTATGTTGCATCAATCACTTGGTATGCAAATTGCACCTGGTGGGGAAATTTACGGAAAACCCCATATATTTTGCGAATTTGCAATTCAGTCCACGAAGGTCGTGTGAGATTTGCTTGAAGCAGACAGGAGTCGCAAATTATCAAGCCTTGCAGCACAGCAGTAATTCAGCAGTTAAATGATTGCAGCAAGTGGAAAATTTGCAGTAAAGCCCCAGCCTGCGGAAAATTGCAGATAAGCCCTCTTTTGCCGTATCAGGCCAGAGTATCCAGCATATTTCTGCCAAAGAAAGATTGAGCATACATCTCAGCAGGAATGTCAACTCCAGCATTACAGCGCTAGCAGCCAACATCTTGCCAGTTTTACCCTTCGGGGTATCCTATCTTTTCCTTCATGGGGGGTAATCCATGGATCATCGATTTGCTTTTTCTAGTTCTCTTTCTGACCAGAAGAGACCCATCTACCGTTCCTTCGATTTCCACGGGCGCGAAATCCTGCTTTGACTTTAATCGGGCGGTCATTGTCACTTTGCCCCTTGGATTTCTACAGACGCGGAATCCTACGCTGACTTTGAACGGGTGGTCAATGTCGCTTTCCCTTGGATTTCCATGGGCGTGGAATCCTACCTTGACTCTGAGCGGGCGGTCATTGTCGCTTTGCCCCTTGGATCTCCGCGGGCGCAGAATCTTGCTCTGACTTTGACCGGGCGATCAATGTCGCTTTGCCCCTTGGATTTCCACGGGCGCGGAATCCTGCTTTGACTTTGACCAGGCGGTCATTATCGCTTTGCCCCTTGGATCTCCGCGGGCACGAAATCCTACTCTGACTTTGACCAGGCGATCAATGTCGCTTTGCCCCTTGGATTTCCGTGGGTGCGGAATCCTGCTTTGACTTTGACCGGGTGGTCATTGTCGCTTTGCCCCTTGGATTTCTGCGGGCGCGGAATCCTGCTTCGACTTTGATCGGGCGGTCATTGTCGCTTTGCCCTTTGGATTTCCGCGGGCGCGAAATCCTGCTCTGACTTTGACTGGGCGGTCATTGTCGCTTTGCCCCTTGGACTTTCGCGAGCGCAGAATCCTGCTTTGACTTTGACCAGGCGGTCATTGTCGCTTTGCCCCTTGGGTTTCCGTGAGCGCGGAATCCTGCTTTGACTTTGACATGGGCGGTCATTGTCGCTTTGCCCCCTGGATTTCCACAGGCGCGGAATCCTACTTTGACTTTGACCTGGCAGTCAATGTCGCTTTGCCTTGGATCTCCGCGGGCGCGGAATCCTACTTTGACGTTGACCGGGCGGTCAATGTCATGCCCCCCTTTTGGACTTTCGCGGGCGCGGAGTCTAGCTTATCGACTTTGATCGGGCGGTCAAGGTCCTTGCTTTCTCAGATTTCCTTGGGCAGGAAATCCCGTGGCTTGTCCCTTTGACTTTATAGTCAGGGCAGCCCCATTCGGATTTTCTTGGGCAGAAAATCCCGTGGCTTGACCTGTTGACTTGAGTGTCAAGGTCTTAGCCCCTATTCGGATTTCCTAGGGTCGAAAATCCCGTGGCTTATCCCTTTGGCCTTGTGGCCTGGGTAGCCCCTTTTCGGATCTTCGTGGGCAGAAGATCCCTTGGCGTGATCTGTTGACTTTATAGTCCTGATCATAGCCCCTCTCGGATTTCCCTGGGCAGGAAATCCATTTGTGTGACCTTCCAACCGGGCGGTCGAGGTCCTTTCTTTTCTGGGTTTCCGCGGGCGCGAGATCCAGCTTGCTGATCTTGGCCAGGTGGTCAACGTCATTTTTCTTTTTTGGGTTTCTGCGGGCATGGGATCCAATTAGTTGATCTTGGCCGGGCGGTCAAGGTCATCTTTCTTTTCTTTTCTGAGCTTTCGCGGGCGCAAAGTCTCTTTCCCCTCTTGGTCCGGGCGGACTGAGGGTTTGTTTTGCTTGGCAAACGTTATGTTTCTCATGCCCTTTTCTTTTCTTTGGGCTGGTAACCCCAACTACTCGATTGACAATCTTCACACTGTCAGGCGCCCGGGTGGTCAATACTTGATTCGCTTGACTGATCCCGTCTCTTTGGGTGATAACCTCACAATCCAGTTGATGAGTCCGACAACTTATCACAATTTCTTGCTGCTGATCCCAATCAGTACAAGATCCCTTTGTTTAGCCATATTTCATTTGCATCAGTATTGCATGCCTCGCATCGGCTTTCAGATCGGCCCTTGCACTTGCATCTTGCATTAGCATTGCATTCCCAGCATTTAGACCCATAGGTGCATGCAGTTTCACCCACATTAGGCAACAAGTCATGATTTTCGGTGTATCTGCCAGATAAATGACTTACCGCCTACAGCAATCATCCTTCTGTAACCTCAAAATGGGGGTATCTTGTTCAACTTGAGCATCGGTCTTGGTTCCTTTCGTCCCTCGACCTCGCTCTGGGAGGGGCATCTGTAGACACCCCGATTTTGAGGTGACCCAGAGACGAGTATCCTTATGTTGCTTTGGATGTGATCAGCCTTTAAACCAAGCCCCAAACCTATTGGCAAGCCAGAGTCAAGAATTATGTGAGCTGCGTTGGTGCACCAACCAGGCGCACCTCATAGGCGCACCTTCCAGGCGCACATCACAGCATCACCAAGTAGGCGCACATCACTGGCTCACCAAGCAGGCGCCCAGCCGTTTTCAGGTTGCGGCTGCAGACCTTCCACCTTCCAAGCTGTTACTCTTGCAAACGAATGTGCCAACGAATATTCGAGGCTTTTCGTTTGCAAGTCCCTTTGTTTCTCATGAGTAACCTATCCTTGGATCCCTATAAAAGGACCTCCATAGCAGCCATTCCAAGACACGTTTTTGGGAGAGAATTCTGGTGCTGAAATCTGAGAAACAGATCTGCACTGAGCAAGCTTTCTGCAAGAGTTCCTCCTTCCACCCAACAACCAATATTTGTGTTCTGGAGCTCTTCCTTGTATCCTTGGTCCTTCCAAAGCAACAACGATCATCTTATTTCTGGTATTTCAAGAAGGAAACATCGCAAGAGGTAGGCATTCTACCACCTTCTTTTCTTTTGAATGCCATTCTTAAAATGTGATATGACATGCTTTAAAATTCATAATATATGATGTTTTTG
>JAMKQA010028138.1:0-11582 GCA_024699735.1 Posidonia australis
AAGTCTTCCTTTTGTTGTTGAGTTGCCCTTTCTTGCACTTTGACAATGTCTTCAATGGTCTGGTCTTCAACAAACACAACATCACGGCTTCTGATCACATTCTTAGCTACTGGATCATACAATTTGTAACCAAATTCATCCTACCTATAGCCAAGAAATATGCACTGTCGTGTCTTTGCATCTAGTTTTGTTCTTTCATCTTGAGGAACATGAACAAATGCCTTACATCCGAACACCTTCAAGTGCTCATAAGATACATCCTTGTCATACCAAACCTTATTAGGAACATCTCCCTGCAAGAAGTAACATGGTGAAAGATTAACAAGATAAACAGAAGTCATCAAGGCCTCACCCCAAAAGGACTTTGGCAATTTTGCTTAAGAAAGCAAACATCTCATTTTTTCCACCAATGTTCTGTTGAATCTTTCTGCAACTCCATTCAGCTGTCGTGTCTTTGGAGGAGTCTTTTAATGCTTTATCCCTTATTCTTTGCAATAGGTATCAAAGGGTCTACAATATTCTCCTCCATTATCTGTTCTGATACACTTCACTTTTCTACCTGTTTCTCTTTCCACTATAACCTGAAAGTCTTTGAACTTTTCAAACACTTGATCTTTAGACTTTAAGAGAAAGGCTCAGACTTTCTTGGAGGAATCATCAATAAATATAACAAAGTACCTAACTCCCCGATGTGTCATCACTTTCATTGGTCCACATACATCAGAGTAGATCAGCTTTAACATCTCTGATTTCTTTGAGAAAGATTGACTTTTGAAGGTAATTCTGTGTTGCTTTCCTACCAAACAATTTACACACTGCTTCAATTGTACACCCTCTAATTTTGACAGAAGTTTCTTCCTTAAAAGCGTTGCCATTCCCTTCTCACTCATGTGACCAAGTCTCTTGTGCCATAACACACTTGAATCTTCACTTTCTAGTGCATTAACAGAGGTACCAGAAAGTTTAGCATGGATGTAATAAAGATAAGATAATCTTTTACCTTTTGCAACTATCATGCTTCCCTTCGTGAGCTTGTACTGTCCTCCTCCAAAATGGCTCAAATAACCTTCATCATCAAGTTTTCCTACTGAAATAATGTTGAGTCTCAAATCCTCAACATGTCTCACTGACTTGAGTGTCATCTTGGTGCCATTATCTGTCTCTAACTGCACATCTCCCTTGCCAACAATTTTTGCCCTGTTATTGTTGTCCATCTTCACTATCCCAAAATCACCTAAAGTGTAGGATGTGAAGAAGTCCCTTCGAGATGTGGCATGAACGATAGCATCACTATCTGACACCCATGCTGTCTCATCATCACCTACAAGATTGACTGAATCATCACAAACAACAAATAACTCTTCAACTGCTGTTGCAATACCTTCACTGTCACTGTCTTGTTGTAATGACTTTGTCTTTTTGTCTTTAATTTCTTTCTTTAGCTTCCGACAAAATCTCTTGATATGACCCTTCTTGTGGCAATGATACTCAACATCTGCATACCTGCCTTTGGACTTGCTTCTTCCTTTTTCAGAACCCCTGGTATCTCGACTCTTGCTTCTCCCCCTCGATTCTGCAATGAGCACATCAGAATGAGTGGAGCAACCATCTGCAATCCTTCTAGACTCTTCATTTATTACCCTAGTCTTCACATAATCCCAGGTAACATTTCCATTTGGAGCTGAGTTGCAAAGAGTAACTTTTAAAGTCTCCCATGAGTCTGGTAAGGAGCCTAGAAGCAATAAGGCTCTCACTTCATCATCAAATGTGATACCCATCGAGGACAACTGATTTATGATCCCTTGAAAAGTATTCACATGATCAACAACAAGTGTACCATCTCTATATCTCAAGTGCATCAATTACTTGATGAGAAACATCTTGTTAGTGCCTTCTCTTCTTGCATACAACTCGTCCAACTTCTTCCACAATGAACTAGCATTTGTCTCCCCACTAATGTGGTTCAACACGTTGTCATTCACCTACTATCGTATGAAACCACAAGCTTGTCTATGAAGAATCCTCCATTCATCCTCAGATTTATCTTCTGGCTTTCCTGCACCAAAAACTGACTTATAATATTCCTTTACATAGAGAAGATCTTCCATTTCCCCCTTCCAAGTCTGATAGTTTGTGCCATTTAGTGAAATCATCCTGCTTGTGTTGACCTCCATTTCACCACAGTGATCTCAACCTCCAGATGTCAACTATTTTCCTTTCACAAGTTTGGTCCTGTGTCCCACGGTGGGTGCCACTTGTTGGGATAATTAGAACCTAACTGTGCAAAAATAATCCAAATATAAAACAAACTGAAACAATCAACCCAAACAACATACAAACAACATACAAGGATTTTTTACGTGGAAAATCCCTCAGTGTGAGGAGATAAAAAACCACAGGACTTTCTCAGTTCAGGCCAACCTGCTCTTTGCTTCAATGTAAGTTACAGAACTGTTCTTCTTCTCAAGTTTTCAAACTTAAGGCATACATCACAAGCATTTAATGGCAAGAATAACAAATAACAGTAGGTGTGAAGAGAAGAATGCAAACCAACAAGTTCTCTTCCTGGCTGTGTGCACTAACACGGACTGTTCACACCGCAGCCTCCAAGTCCGACATAGGCCAGCCTCCAAGTCCAACCGCAGCAGCAGCACAGACTACTTTAGTACGCCGCAGCATGGGCTGCACCCAACGCGCGAACGTCGACACAGCTACTGCTCCTCGCTCCACTGCTACACGCGCTCCACTGCTCCCACGCAACTACAGCAGATGCTCCAAGGTCGGGCGCCGCAGCTGTCGCAACAAGATTAGTTGCAGCCTCGCAGTAAAAACCGCAGATCGTGTTTTCTCTCACGCCCGCCCTAAAATGCCCCAATGCATCTTTTAATTCACTGTTCCTTTATTTTCATAAATGATGGGCCTGAATGAAGGTGTGGAGGAAACCTAGTCCAACACTTATAACTAGATTACCTGTTTTTGTCAGAGGTATAATACAAGATTTCACACACATCTGAGGGATAAAGAAAAAATGATGAAATGAAAGTTCTCGCACCAGGCCTTTTCTTTTGTGATTTTGGATACTCTTCGCTTTGCATGATTTATGCTAAGAGATGCATTAAGTTCCCAATATCGTTTCAAATGACAAATATCAGCATGTGCCTAAAATCATGTTTCATGTCACAGAATCCCAAATTGCTCATGACACGCTAAACCAACCAGCTTCTCTGATTGATGATTTATTCAATAAGAATAACCCTGACTGAGTTTTGTTTTTCCTTCTTCCAGATAGAGTCACCACCTGTTGCTGTAATTAATCACAACAAGATCTGAGATGGTTGTCAGAGGAAACACAAAATTTTCATTTCAGATTTCAGACAAATTTGATACCAACAACTCATAAGATAAAAGGGGATAGACTGGGAACAATAAAGTAAGATGTTTCCGCTAAAAAAATTCCCATCCAAATCCCAAAACACATGATTGAAAATGAATGGGCATTAAGCTCGACAAAAGAAATCATTAAGTCATGCCCCTTCTGTATAGCAGCAAATCGGAAGGGTCTTCTGAATCACGAAGGTTTATCGTACTTTGAGAATGAGTTTCCCTTTGCTTTCTCTAAAATGACTTTATCAGCAGATATGAAGAAGCCAGCAACGCAAGCTGTACAGACATCAGTTGAAAATGAATCTCAATGACAGCAAAAGATTGTAATCTAGATCCAACAAATACACAGCAGCATTTTGTGTACCATCTTCTGGGTAAAATACTGAAGATATTATTTTATAATTTGATAGCTCACTCAAAACAAAGGCGCTCAGTCAAATGAAAAAGAAAAAGATATTCCAGTAAAACCATAACCTCGACTATTGTTTGGACAAGATGCGTTTCCGAAAACTAGTCTATTAACCTCGACATGCACCATAAAGCTATTAACTAGTAAAACTACTTAAACCATCATCAAATCTAAATTTAATATCATTTAGGAATAATAAGGTAAAAAGATTAAGGAGAGGGAGAAATGAATGACTGGGCATTTTCCAACAAGAAAAGGGCAAGCCAAAATTGATTTCACAATACCTGATGATATAAGCAGCGTCTGTGCAGTGTAATTAAGATTAGCTTTAGCCCAGGGAATCGTACGGCAACCGACCAGCTAAGTAAAACAATTAGAAGATCGGTTAGAAGGATAGAATCGTAGTTTAGTATGAAACTTAGCTTCTTTGTTAATTAAAAAGGGGAGTCCCTATGAAATAGAAAAGAGGACATGAAGAAGCTTTCTCTCATTTCTAATTAACCAAAGCAAAACAAGACCTAGCCTTGGATATATAATGCACTGGTTATCTTGATTGAAACCAACGCCACTAAAGTAATTTTGAGTGTTAACATACTGTGCTCTTTGAATGAGAATCACCGAACTTATTATGTGATAAACCAAGAAAATCGATCTGATCAACTCACCACTGGCACTGAAGCGACTACTCCTGCAATGATGGCACTCTTGCTCCCTGCTATGACTGCTTCTGCAAAACAGAGAGATCAAACGAATTCAATATAAATAACACTGAGGTGCTACAGTTCTTAGTTTGTAATTAGTTACAAGGACACTTTTAGGTAATGAAAGTTGGATGTACAATTCGTGCAAAACCAGAGGCTAACTAAACTAAAGCAGATTAATGAATGAACATCAGAGTAATTAATAAAACTCAGACGGAAATAAGCAAAAGGCAGCTTGGTACTGAGAAATCTCTACATTCGTGTTGCGTCAGATAATAAAGCAAGAGAATAACAATTTGATTATGGTCAGATCACATGTACGAGGGCCTTCTATGGAGAGAAACTCCGATGGTAGCTGCTGAAATTATGAAACACGGTCCATTCTCAAAATAAATAAAAGGGGGAAACGCTCAACCATCTAATCAACAGGCAAAGAACAAACAGAACCAAGAGTTACCATACTGAGGTAAAAAAAACAAGCCCAATATTCAGATTTCTAGCTAATTACAAAAAACAAAAAAACATGAGTTCCCAAGTCAGTTCAGATTGGAACAAAATAGTCATAATACTTGCAGAACAAAGCATAGATGAATACAGATTTCTTTCACCTTGGACTGTGCTTTCATTCTCTGTGCGTTTGGGTTCATGTGGGGAATCGATTTGAACAGATTCCCTTCTGCTCACCCATGCATCTCTCAGTTCAGCAGGAATACCCATTCTTTCAGATCAAGGTTGGAAGTGGAGAAAGATCAGCTATAGTCATTTTCAAGCTTATTTTATATTGCAGGGTTCAATGCCATCCATTTATGACATCTGTAGTACAGAGTAATGGTATTGCGATTGTGTGCTACCATCTGAACCGTTGATTTCGTTGTGCCTTGTTGTCTTGAGTGAAGAGAGACTGTTGGATCCTCTGATGGCTGGATTTTCCCGTTGATTGTGTCTGTGGGCTGCCTCCGGTTTGGACCTTGGCGCTAAGCATTTTTTTTCCAGAGAAAGACAAACCCAAGATACTTCAATAAACAAATACACAGAACATCCTTGGAAATTTTGTAACGTCTAATATAAATTAGCCTCTTGGTTTAATAAATCAGTTTGTACACTGGTACATAGTTAATATAATCGTACATCAATTTAATTTTTGATTCTTCGTAAATATTTGATATGATTTTTTTATCTACATACATTACAATCATAAAATAATAAACTAATGATAATTGAACTTTCATATACAATTTATTAACTGTACATGAGTGTATAGTAACATTTTGATGTTAATAAATTGTATACTTTAACAAGGAATATGGTTTCACTTTGTAGCTAGACCATGCACGCAAAATACATTGATCTCATGATTACCTTCACTTGACACATCTCAAAAAAAAATTAGTTACTGTGTAGCAGTGAGCATCCAAAATTTTCCTGGAAGCAACATGAGACAAAAAAAATCTTAGATGGTGGAACCCTCCTTGCCTCCAAAAGCTTCTCTAATGAGCAACGTGCTTCAATTGAGAGACCTTCAAAGTCCATCTTCTCGAGGAAGATGAGCCCCTAGTCTCTACTTCAGAACTGATACTCCAATGCTTAGGGAAGCCCAGGTCCTCACTGATGCCCTACTCCACGCAAGTATGTGGATCTGGGAAGGAGCTTACTTCCCTTCCTCAAGATCCTGTGGTCTTGTATGCCCCTTTGGCAAATCCCTCTTTGTTGTAATGGATCGATGATCGATCTTTGGGTCCTCAGGAGTCTCCACACCTTTTGGAACGTTTTTTGGTTTTCCAGATCAGATCTGGTGCTTTGCTATCTCTAGGGTTTTCTCTATTTTCTTCTTCTCCTGAGATAAGATTCGACTTAATAGTGGATTTTTTCTTGCGACCCATTGAGATCTCATTTAGCTGGCTTAATATTCTTACTTGTTGTTATCTACACGAAGATATGAATGTGGATTTCCTTATAGGCGACAATCGTCGCTTTTCAGTATTTCATCATTGTGATTCAAGTTATGTTCAAGATTATGTATGCTTGACTAGTGATCTGGCTCATGGAGCCAAATCATCCTGCGATTCAGAGGTTAATAGAAATATATATTCTTGTTTGAGGATAGATGATGCTTTCTCCTCCCAATCTGACCCCCTAGCTAGTGCTATACCTCCGGCTAGTATGGTATCTCCGATCGGTGGTCGTCAGAACACTGGTCTATCGGCCTACTTGAGAGAGATGGACGGACTGTGGGTTCCCCGAGACTCTGACATACTTTCGGCGATCACAGACGCCACCTCGAGTTCTGTGTGGAGTTACTCTACTTATAAACTGTCGGTCATTAGTAATATTAATGAGGCATCTTCCCATTATTATCGAGATAAATCCTACACTAATCCCTCATCTTCTCAAGAATTAGTAATTTTCGATAATTGTGGTATTAATTTTAACTTGGTGGAATCTTTGGGTCTCCAACGTGAGCCTGACCCTTGGTCTGACATGGAAGATACGAATCGCCATTTTGTCTTATCTTGTAATAAAAGTTTATTGGAAACACGCCAAAAATATAATTGTTTTCTCTCTTCTCCCCTGGTCATTTACGATTCTGCAAATAAATCGACTCATATCTCTGACACAGAGATCTCCTCTGCCAGTAGTAACTTGTACAGTAGATCTATCCCCCCACCTACTCTCACTGGCTCTCGATTTGCTGTTCTAGCCTCCCCACTAAAATTCTCCGCGACTGTTGGTTACTGTGCCGATAAAGAAAATACTCCTTCTTGGTCTGAGGAGTTACCGGGGAACGTCTAGGAAGTGGTGAATAGAAGGAAAAACTTCTCTCCACTGGTGAGTTTCTATAGCTTATCTGGAAGATGTTTTAGTTGCGACCTTCGTGGTCATTCTAGGAGGTTCTGTAAGTATTCTGGTGCTTATTTTAAATGCAACTCCCCTTCTCACTCAGTAGCAATATGTAAATTCTTTCAGATACCGACAACCACCTCTTCTTCTGCTATTAATATGTCGGGTATTTATCCTCACAATCCCAACATACTCCCACCTTCTAAGGCCACCTGTGACCTCTTCTTATCCCTCTCCTGTAGCGCCATAGTCACTGTGCATTCTACACAACTTACTAAAGCAGTTCTGGAGGAACACATCTTTAACAATTGGCCCATTATCTCTGGGATAGAAGTATAGGACTTTTCTCCAGGCAATTTCCTTTTAAAATTCCCTTCTTCTACAATTAGAAAAGAAACCCTCAACATGTATAGGTCCTCTCTTCAAATGCTCTCAGCTTCTTTTATTCCCTGGTCCCCCAACTCTAACACTGTCTTCACTCTTAGGGAGGAGGGGGTCTGAATCAGAATGGAAGAGATTCCACGTCACCTCTGGAATGTGGATATGTTCCACCATATGGTATCTGAGTATGCAGATATCCTTGAGGTAAACCTCTTCATTGACCGTGTAAAATTCCTAGGATATGCGAGAGTCAGGGTTAGAGTCCACCCGAGTAAGGATATCCCTGACTCAAGGTTTTTTGCTTTTGGTAAAATAGTCTATCCTATAAAATATAGACGCAGTTGGGACATTTGCGCACCTTCCTCCTCCATTCCCAAACCTCTTCCTGCATGGCCTAGGCAACCCCCTTCAACCTCGATAGAAAAGAGAGTCTAAACCCCACCCGTAAACCATTCAAGAGTAATAAGGGTTGGAGGGGAGCAAAAGGTGGAAAAGCCACTAGGAGTGACAAGAATGTTTGGACCAGGTCCTCCAGTCCCACCACCCAAATTTCCCCAACCTCTAGTTCAGCAAGTCTACTACCTACCTCCACCCCACCTTCCTCTGGAGGCTTTTGCAGTGTTTCACCCAATCTTTCTACTGAGATGGACCCTATGGTTCTTCCTCAAATGGTGGATAATCTGGCAGCAATTGAAACGTCTAAATTTGTGGAGGCAGAGATAAAGGCAAGAAATATCTCTATGGCCAAGTTCAAGAAAGTGTTGGCATCTTCGATTGTTTGGAAAAAACTGATCTGGGTCATACTGACACTGAGACTCATACTTCTCATCCAACTACTCCTGTGCATGCTCCAGGTGATATTAATCCCATTACTTCAGAAACTATTAATCAACATGATGTTATTTCTGCAAGTAAATATGCACCTTCTTCTGCTAGATCCTTTGCTAGTCCAATAGAAGATGTAGATACTGATAATTCACTGAATGACTCTCTTATTTGGGATTCTTATGATCGATTTCAGTCTTTCTGTGATAAATTTGAAATATCTCTTAATTCCCTAGAAGAAACAAAGTGCCTTTTCAATCTGGTCAGAAAAGATCAGGAATTGTCATATATCAATCTAGACAATAATGCTAATTTAGTTGAGAACTATGCTTCTCTTCGATTGTCCTCTATTACTTAACGATTATTGTAACCTAGAACATCAGAGGATTAGGGACTAGTGGAAAGAAAAGAGTTGTTCGTAATCTAATTAGATCAAATAAATGCGACATTATAATTATAAATGAAACCAAAAAGGAAGCTTTCTCCCTTGGTATTCTTAGAACCCTAGGGGGAGGGAAAGTCAATAAATGGTCCCATCTACCCTCACAGGGTGCTTCAGGAGGTATTCTTATAGGTTGGGATGACAGACTTTCTGAGTTGCGTACTACTCTACCAACAACTTATAGTCTTTCCTTAAAACTTAAAAATTGCATAGATGGATTTGAATGGTGGCTTACAAGGGTGTATGGTCCCTGTGAGTCCAAACCAAAGTAGGATTTCATTGAGGAAATGGATAATCTTAGCAAAATGGTTAACAATAATTGGGTTATTGGTGGAAATTTTAATCTAATTAGATATTCTTATGAGTACTCTTCTAGGATTGGAATCACTTCTTCTATGAAAAATTTCAATGAGTTTATTGAAAATAACTTCTTGATGGATTTATCCCTTAATAATTGCTATTATACCTAGTCCAACTTCCAATCACATCCAACTATGGTCAAACTTGACTAATTTCTTATCTCCACAGATTGGTCGGTTAAATTCCCCCACTCTTTTTGTACTAGTAAAGCCAAAGTGGTATTGGACCATATCCCCATTATCTTGGATACAATACTTGTTGACTAGGAGCCTTCTCCATTTAGAATCTATAAATTCTGGTTTTATTTGGATGGATTTGAAGAGCTCATTCTGGACTATTGGCATAAATCCACTTCTATTTGTTCTTCCCCATCCCCCACAGCTATCTTTGCATATAGACTTAAAAATCTAAAGCAACAGATTAAAATCTGGGTGGATCCAGTTAGGAAGGAGAGAAAAAATAGATTATTATATATTGAATCACAAATAGAATACATTGACTCTCTAGTAGAATTTGTTGTGCTTAATGTGAGATGTGGAAAGAGAAAAAGGAACTAAGGGCAGAACATTTCTCTTTGTTGAAGGAATAGGAAATTATTGGAAGTAAAAGTCTAGAATACAATGACTCAAAGAGGGGATTTAAATACAACCTTTTTCAATAATTTGGTCCAATACCGTAGGAGAGTTAACACCATTGCTTCACTAAGTGTAAATGAAACACTGATATATTCACCCAAAGCAATTTGTAAAGAGATAGAAAGGCATTTTACTTGGCAATTTAGTAAGGTTAAAATGTTTAAAGCTTCCCTGAATTGAGATATCCTACATCCACAAAAGATTTCGAATCCCAAAATACTAGAAGAAGCTTTTACAATTGAAGAGATTAAAAGAAATGTGTTTAAACTACTTGGAGACAAAGCCCCAGGTTCTGATGATTTTCCCTTAATTTTCTATCATCATTTCTCGGATCTTCTTAAATCTGATATTTTTAAGATTTTCCAAAACCTATATTCTTCTAATGACCCTGATTTCTTAGCACCCTTTAACCAAACTTTTATCTCTTTAATTTCTAAGAAGAATGGTGCTCAATACATAAAAGATTTCAGGCCAATCAGCCTAGTAAATAGTATATACAAAATAATCACTAAAACTCTTGCTACTAGACTCACTCCAATTCTAAATGATATTATTGATCATTCTCAATGTGCATTCCTTGCGGGAAGCTCCATTGGAGATTGTTTCCTAGTTGTCCAAGAAACCTTACATTTTATGGAAACTACAAACATCCCAAGATACATCTTAAAATTAGACTTCGAAAAAGCTTTTGATAATATAAATTGGGACTTCTTGCTAGACTCCCTCAATGGTTTAGGATTTGGATCTAAATGGATCTCTTGGGTTAGGATCTGTATCAATACCACTAAATTTTCTATTCTGGTCGATGGTTCTCTTAAAGATTTCTTTGGAGCAACTAATGAGTTAAGACAATGAGATCTTTTATCCCCACTCCTATTTATTGTAGGCACTAAATAACAACCTCATTTCTAGGATTAAATTCCCCTATGAGGGCCCTACTGTGGTTAATTTACAATACGCAGATGATACTATACTGTTTCTATCAGCCAAAGAGGAAAATATGATTAACAAAAAAGGAATTTTATGTTTTTTTCAATCTTATTCTGGATTTAAAATAAATTTCCATAAGTCCTCACTCACAGGCATTGGAGTGAGTTAGCAATCAGTTTCTAGATTTTGCAATATCTTGGGTTGTGGGGTTGCTGATCTGCCAATTATGTATCTTAGACTGCCGCTACACTATAGGAAGACCACTTTTAAGGACTGGACTCCAGTTATTGAGAAAATATCCAATAAACTTTCTCTTTGGAAAGCAAAATTTCTATCCCTGAGAGGTCGTTTAACTTTAATAAATTGAGTTCTTTCTGTCATACCTACATACTATTTATCAGTGCTTTATTTAACTAATAAGGTAGAAAAGGAAATAGACAACTGTAACATCAGGGCCTGATTGTCCATTTATGTAATAAACCATGTATTATCTGTAATATTGTGTTTAATGGTTTATTAATGGATAATCTGTTGTTTCTTGGTTGTGGGTGGTTTTCTGTGCATCAAGTTGTGATTTGGGACCTATTTGGAGTCCGGTTGGAGGATGCACAGTTGTCTCGGTTTGCGTGCCATTCTTTTCTCTTTTCCTTTCTTCCTTTTTCTTTTCTTTCTTTTCC
>JAMKQA010028139.1:0-14031 GCA_024699735.1 Posidonia australis
TTCCAGAAGCTTGTTTTCATGGTTCAATTGCACTTTTACCCCTGTTTTCTTCAGAATGATTCCTGAATGCTTTGGTTGCTGGGTATTTTGCAGTTTAGCCCCTGTGCTTTATTGTAATTACTTTGATTTGCTGTTTTCAGGAGTAGAATGATTGTTTTGCCCCTGAATCATTTCTGAGTATTTCTCTTGCAGTTTTATCCAGATTTTATGCTGAATTGACATACATTGCATGCATTAGCGGTTAAATTGCATTTTAACCCCTAGAGAACTTCATTTTACACTAGAGAGCATATTTGACCCCAGATTTTGTCATACATGCATGGAATGTGTTTTCCTATGTATTTTCACTGATTTGGACTTCTGAATGTCAGTTTTCCTCAGATTTGGGCTTTTTGCACAAAACCCCCTAGACTTCTTCAGATTTGCACACACACTTGCATTTTGCATACTTTTCACATCTTTTTGCACGGTTTTTCCCGTCTTTTCTTCCTTGCTTGGTGCACGCTTTCTAGCAATGTTCTGAGCTTAGTCTTTTCCTCGTTTTCTGGGTTTTCCTCGATTTTCCGCAGTTTTCACTTGTTTTGGTTTTCCATCGCCCGAGGGCGTATAGTAAAAGGCTTACAAAGCCGACATGGTTCCAAAACAAGGATTATTTTCCCCTTTTTGATTTTCTCGGATGTATCACAATTTCTACTGTTTTGCGAGACGCTTTCCGAGAATTTCACGATTTTCACAATTTTCCTCATCGCCCATGGGCGTACAGTAAAGCGGCATTAACAATGCCTACATTTGATCCTCGGATTAACTTTTTCCCTTTGATTTCACTTCTCCTTGATTTGGCATGTTTTCAGTCACCTTCATGCATGAGCATATAGAATAAGCAAGCACACATTTAGCAGACCATAGACAGTAGGAAGCCTAGAAAGACCGAGTTTTCTTGGGTGCATGGGGGTGCCTAACCCCTTCCCCATGCGTAACCAGAATCCTTACCCTTTCTCTGGCCCGCATTCATCTTGCATTATCCATTAGGCACGGATCACACATGCATCTTTGCATCTTGTTTACTTTCTACCTTTTTTGTGTTTTCTTGATTTTCCTCGTCTTTCCATTAAAAGACTAGGTAGCGACTCCTTTCCTTATCCTTTTGTTTTCCCTTTGGTGTTTCCGAGTCTTGTCTCTTCCTCCGGATTCACCATTTTCACCGTGACTGTATCGGACCTCCCAGTGTGTTTCCGCACACCGAAGTAGGTTTAGTGAACCGCGCCTAGGGGTTCCACCAGCATGGTCACAAACATAGAAATATATTCCCATATCATTTCAAAGGAAAAAAGGAATGATGTTTTAAAATGGGTTTTCAAAAGAAAAATCTAGTTTTTATAAATTAAAAGCTTTGTTTTTAGTAATTATGTGGGATATGTTGTTTGTGTGTTTGAGATGCGTATTGGGTGACTTAGATGTCACTCACACGTGCTATGATTGGTTTTCAAGTGCAAGTTGGGTACAGTCGAGTTTCAGTGCTAGAATCGGAACTTCTAGCTACACATCGTTTTCTAGACATAAGCCTTAGTTACAATTATTTCATTATTACTGTAATTAATATAAATTTGCTTATGATACTATGATCATGGTAGCGTGTACGGGATCAAGACGTTACACCATATTCTGCCAATATTTAACCTAATGATTCCTCATTGTATATCTTGTACTGAAGTAGCGTATGATTAAGGGCAAATCCGTAATACATGCAATTAACAGCCAACCCATAGAAAATGGAAAATTTATTAATTTTTTTATAGAATTAACGAAAATTTTTGGAGTACTGCCACCATACGAAGTTTACTCATGTGATTAATTACAGTTACATGTACAAGCAACCGGGTTTCAAAAGCACACATATCATAAGAATGTTTAGTCTAAAGGAGTACTTTCTCTAATGACCTTCCAAAGCATTTGTTAAAGTCACTTCATTAGTTGTACTTGGCATTGGTCCAAAAGATGAAGAATGACTATCTTTTCCTTATACAATGGTACTTCTGCCTTTGCAAAATCCTGATCTTTAAAGTTCGGGTAGAGGTGAATTATCATTGCTTAACATCAATGCAACAGTAGACATCGATGGCCTATCTTTCTTTTCCCTTTTCTTTTTTCATGAGATGTAATGTAACACCCGTAAAATTCATTTTTGTAATTATTTAGATTTTATGAATTTTATTCTTGGAAAGGTGTTACTGTTCTGAGGCTCGTGGTGTGGTTTTGTGCTTTTGGGCTTGGTCCTCGTGGGCCGGCTTCTTTTTGCATGTCCCTGGGTGTGGTTGGCACTGTGCATTGTGGCACTGTGCGTGTGGAGCCTGGGTGTGGGTTCATGTGGGGCCCAAGTGTGGAGTCCCCGTGGGGCCCACATGTGTGGGCTAGTGGTTGAGGCTTGCAGTTGGCCTCGTTGGTGGTGGCTAGTGGTTGGTTGTTCGTACAGTGTGCCGGTGGCTGAGACACACATGTGGACACGTTCTCAGCTACTATGGGTGCAGGCTTTATAAGCCGTACCGCACTCCTCGCCGCTCATCACCATCTTCTCCTTCTTTCTTCTTCCTTTCCCATCCTCCTCGGCAGTGCACTTCTCCTCCTCCCCCACCTTCTTTCCCTTCCTCCCCACTTCTCCTTCTCCTTCCGCCTTCTCCTTTCCACTCATCTCCCTTGCCTCTTCTGTTTTCCCCTTGCATCCCGCGTTGAGAGAGAGGAAGAGGTTGAGGGAGTGAAGCGGAGGCCTGTTGTTTCTCAGGGTGGTGCGCAGAGCTCGCGTGGTGTGCCCCGTGGCCGTGGTTGCGCTAGAGTCCCCCTAGAGTCAGTTAAGGATCGCTGGAGGCGTTTCCAGGTACACATCTCCACCTCCTGTGTTATATAGCATGAAATTGGAAGAAAATGCTAGGATTGCATGGATTCTAGATAAATTTCCTTTTTTAGAATTTATTGGGATTTATTGAGAATTTATAGGGCATTTATTGGTATTTATTGCGGTTGGTGTGTTTTGGGTCCTTTTGACCCTTCTGGCTTTCCGATTTTATATCTTGATGCATAGTGAATGGATTCTAGTTTTGTTTGTTGGGTTTTGGAGTAGACTCGATGGTCCACACCATATGTTTTATGCAAGATTTTTGGTGTTTGTTTAGAATGTCCGATCAGAGGTCCCAATTGGGGCGATTTTGGACAATAAGGTTTGGGCCGTTTTCTATTTTCGCAGAATTCGACATACCGAAATGAAAACGGCATACCGAATCAGTGGATTTCGGTATACTGATTCCATTCAGCATACCGCTTTTCTATCAGTTTAGGTCCTCTAGTTAGAGTTCGGTCGTCCGATTTTGGACGGTATACCAAATCTGATTTCTGACATGCCAACTCTGGGCCCAAATGTGTTTATAAAATGAGTTTCCAATGGTTTTCTGGATTTCTGTGTTTTGTCTCTATAAGATGGGGTTGTGGGCCATCAGTGGTGGTCTTCTGGGACACCTGATGTGCCGTTTTACCGAGGTTTTGGAAGAATTTTCAAAGATATGAAAATAGTTTGGAAAATAGATTTCAAGGAAATGGTTGGCCTGTTTTGGAAAGTGTTTTCTTGGTTTTCTGTGTGCAGGCTGAGATAGTGTGGGACTGTGTCGTCAGGACTAGGGAATGTGACGACATTCTCTGTTGGGTAGGCAGGACTCCCTGGTTGAGGTCGGGGGCCGAGATACTTGAGGCTAAGAGGCGTCGGGTCCTAGTGGTATGAGACTCCTTGACTATCGTCTCGAGGATAGAGTTGTAGTCGTCGGGTTAAGGTGTCTTGTGGCATGATGGGGAGGTATGATACTCTTGTTGTCGTTGTGAGCACTAAGGCTCTGGTGTTGTCAGGTGTGGAGGTTTGATACTCCCTCCTGAGCACTGTGTGTGGAGGACGCCGTGAGGAGGCGTACCCTGTGGTGGCCAGTGTGGGTGGAACACGTGCCCCGTAGCTGGTAGCATCCCAAGAGACAGGACAACCTTCCCAAGGAGGGGTTGGCTTCTGAGGGTTCTCCTAAGAGAGGGGAATCGCAAGACGGTAGTTGGCTCCTGCACAGGGTGGCATACCATGGCAGTGTAGAACGCTGGGGTCACACCTCGATGGACTGCGTGTGGCCAGAGTTAGGTTGCCTGGCGCCGGGCTTCTCGACTCACTGTGTGTGGTTTTGGCCATTGAGGGCCTTTGTTTGTGGCTTTAGGCTGAGGTTTTGGCCGGTGTGGGCCTGGGTTATGAGGTTTTGAAAAATGGTTTGCGAAATGAATTTAAAAAGGAAAATTGATTATAGTTTTGTTTTCCGCGGCTTTCATGGGGTACGTAGTGGGTGACTTTGGTCACTCATGCCTTTTCCTTGTGGTTTTGGTTTGCAAGTGCAGACATGCGATTGGTTTAGCGTAATGCATATAGATCGGAGTCTGCTAGCCGCACACACAGGTTCCTGGTAGTTAGATATTTTTTGTTTAGCTTTAATTTTCCCGTAATTTGATTTGTTTAAATTATCGTGGAAAATTTGGGACGTGACATGTAAATTTAGTTGTTGACACCAGGATTAGAATTGTAAAACCACAAAGTCCTAGCCAACCCAACTACAGGCATGATTCTGCACACATAACAATCCAATTTGGATGAAACACAATACTTAAGATATTTTACATGAAGAACTTAAGGTTTCATCAAGTAACTCCAAGCTTTTGCCATCTTTCCATGGCATCTATGCCTACCAAAAAAAACCACCATGGCTGCAGCTTCGTTACTTCGATCAACCTAAAGAAGATGAAGCTTAATTTCTTGTGAAGTTGCTGCCATCATTACTCCCATTCAGGACTTCAATGTCATTACTGACCACATGGAGACTGAGACCAACATCACTCCAAAGAATGCTAATTTAGATTTGCAGGACAGCAACTGCCCCTTTTAGCCATCAGCATTACTTTTGTGTTTTTCTATTGTTTCTTTCATTTTTGTTTCTTAGATTCTGTAGGTAATGATGTTTTCGTATTTTCAGATTTGGTTCTGTAGACACCCCTAATTTTCTGTTTGTGCAGGATGGGGATGTGGTGGCTGAGTTTTGACTTAACCTAGGCCATTTAATTCATGGAGACCCAATTGGGCCCATTAAGGCCCACTTAGGCCCATTAAACCCTAGTTGAGCCTATTTGGCCCCACAAGACTATCTTAGGCCTATTTGACTTCATGGAAGCCCATTTAGCCCATTTGGACCCATTCAACCTTAATTGGGCTCATGTGGGCCCATGTGGGCCCCCACAAAGCCCACATAGGTCTACTAAACCCAATCTGAGCCCATTTTGGCCCATCAAATCTATTTAGGCCCGTTTAACTCTTTTTAAGCTCATTCAACTTGTTTGGGACCAATTGGGCCCATGTGGGCCCATAAGGCCCACATAGGCCCATGGAGGCCCATGAAGCCCACTTAGGCCCATTGAGCCCAATTGAGTCCACCTTGGCCCGAAAGCCTACAATAGCTCAGCTCACATTTTCTTCTTCTCTCTCAAATCAACATTTCATTTTCTCATTATTTTCCAAAGTTTTTCAACTAAGTTCTCTAAACTCCACAAAATTTTACCAAAGAACAAAATTCACCCACTAATTGAACCCATTCTCCACCAAACTTCACGAAATCAGACTGATCAGCCTCTAAGCCACGGATCCAGCCTAGTGCAGCATGAAGTCAGAGCTCCCTTAGCTGTCGGATGGCTCGCCAGAGAATCCAAGATTGTCGTCCATCTTTGTCGACGAGCAAGGGAGCAGACCGGAGCGTGTGGGGGACAACCGTTCGCTGTCTGCTGAGCTGGCATAACGGCGGTCGGAGGTGGTTATGCCCATTCCGTTGTGTGTCGCGCACCCTTCCAGAATCTTTTGTTGGGTTCCAGCAGTCTATAAAACGAGGAGGAGAGCTTGCGGCAGAAAAAAACACAAACCTGGAGCACACGAGAGCCACAGAGAATTCAGAGAGAAACAAAGAGAGAAGGGACACCGAGAGAGAAGCGGAGAGGGAGAGGAGCAACCTTCACTGTAGGATCTATGACGACGATCTCCAGCCAGGTACGTGCACTGTCCTCCTCCCATTTGCTTGAATTATAGTCTTCCTACACTCCTCTCTCTTTCTAGAGCGATCCCTTGGCCTCCGGAGCTCCTCTGTGCCCCAACGTCGCCGATTCTCCGGCGACATAGGTGGGGGGGGGGCAATCCAGGAGGCTTCCTGGACCCCCGAGTCTTCCCTCCTCCTCCTCTGGGCTCTCCAAAGCTTTTCCGCCCCGTGCATCGCTGCTTCGCAGTTCCTAGTATCCACCGCGCCACTCGCTGGAGAATGCACCCAAAGCCGCTGTTGCCGGAGAAGAAGGCCCCTGTCTGAGGCTACTCACCGTGGTGATCCAGCCCCGCGGAGGCCTTCCTCTTGCCTCACGCGATCCTCCAAAGCTATCAAGGACCTACCTCCACCTCTGGATAGCCCCCGTAGCCTATCTCGCCGGAGCACGCAAGCGTCGACGGTCCTCGGTGTCCGGGATGCGCGCACAACTTGCTCCGAACCCGAGGATGATGGGAAAACCTCTACAACACCTCCTCAGTCCTCCGGAGCCCTCCAATCGCTGCGCCACCGCCTCGAATGACGCCAGCAGCCGTGGATCCGTCACTGGAGCACCTTGACGGCAAAGTAGGTGGGGCGGTCGTTCCAACCGCTGGATCGTCCATCCACTCCGTTGGATGTGTTCCTTGCTTCTCCCTCTTGCTTCCCGTGGGGTCAGATATAAGATCGGACCACACGAAAGGCTTGTTTGCCCTCCTCCGGCAGTCGTCGGTGGCATCATTTTTCCTAAAATGTTTCGAATAAAGTTTTAATTGAAAATATTGCATGTTTTACCTTGAACATTTAAAGTAATGTTTTCTGAGTTTAAAACTTTAATAAAAGATCTTAGAATTTGCAAAATGTGTTTTGCTTCAGGAAAATTGCATGATAAGCCCAAGATTTTTATGAAATCATTCTGGCAGTTCATTTTTGTAGTAGATTTTGCATTTAAGACCCTAAACTTTAAAAAATACTCTCTGCAGTTCATTTTCTTTGGGAAAATTGCACTGAGGACCCTATACTTTTTCAAAATGTTTCTGAAAGCTTTATTTTGCTGATTTAATTGCATTTAAACCCCTGCATTCTTCCAAAACTCTTTGGAAAGTTGTTTTTATGGTGAAAATTGCATTTTAGCCCTCATACTTCTCTGAAACTTTTCCAGAAGCATGTTTTCATTGGACAAATTGCACTTAGGCCCCTGTGTTTTACAAAAAACTTCTAAAAGGATTATTTTGCTGTGAAAATTACATAAAACTCCCTGAATTTGTTTTAAAACATTCCAGAAGTTTGTTTTTATGGTTTAATTGCATTTTAACCCTCTTTTTTTACTGAATTTCTGCTGGATGCTTTGTTTGCTGGGTTTTTTGCAGTTTACCCCCTATGCTTTGCAGAATTGTTCTGATTGCCTATTTTCAATGGAAAAATGACCATTTTGCCCCTGAAACTTCCTGGATCATTTATGAGACATTTTATTGCATTTTTACCCTGATTTTATGCTGAATTGATTTGCATTGCATGCATTAGTGGTAAAATTGCATTCAAACTCCTAGAGAACTTCATTTTGACTTGGGATGCACATTTGACTCTAGAATTCTTCATACATGCATGGAATGTGTTTTCCTACGTGTTTCTCGATGATTTGGGCTTTTGAGCTTCAGTTTTCCTCGGATTTGGGCTTTTTGCACAAAATCCCATGGAGTTTTCATATTTGCACTCACACTTGCATTTTGCACAAAAACCTAGAAAGACCGAGTTTTCTCGGGCGCATGGGGGTGCCTAACCCCTTCCCCGTGCGTAACCAGAATCCTTACCCTTTCTCTGGCCCGCATTCACTTCAGTCTTATCCATTAAGCACGGATCACACATGTATCTTGCATTTCATCATCTTTCTTGATTTTTCTCGTATTTTCCTAGTTTTCCTCATCTTTCCATTAAAAGACTAGGTGGCGACTCCTGTTTTATTTGTTTTGTCGTGATTTTGCCGATCCTCGTGTACTTGGTCTTTTGGGTCAAGTATCGAGGCTGTCGTCGGTATGGTCACAGGTTCGTTGATGTTTTCTATGTTGTGGTTCCACAAGTAGTTCTTATTAATGCTATTACATTTTATCAAGAAAAAAAAGATGCTAATATACATCAGTTATAGTATTGTGTAAATGTTAATACCTTTAATAATGTCTTGAATTATATAAGAATTTGCTCGTGTTTGATGTACAATTATGAAAGTATAAAGCTCTCTATTGACCTTCAACATCTGTAAGGATCACCTCATTAATTGTACACGACACTTGCATAAAAGATGAAGAACGACCATTTGTATCTTTTGAAATGGTAGTTCTACCTTTGCTGAAGCCTAACTTTTTGGATTCATATAGAAGTGATGTAATATCTACAACCATTAAGGACCAACCATAGGTGACTACTATGGATTAGCTCCATGGGTTGGAACCGCATGTTGCCTACGTGTATCACCTTCGTGGGTTGCCAATTCAGAAATCCATAAATGATGCGAGTATCATATCAAGGATTGATTCCTATTCAAATGTAGTTTGAAGTGAAATAGAATTCAACTACATGTAATTGTACGCATACCATTGCGTAATCAAGATTAATTTGTGGTTATTTTCCTTGAAGTGATTGTGGTCTCTCTGTATTGTGTAGTATTTTAGTATTTTGTGACCTATAAATGTGTGGAACACTAGAAAAGGAAAGAAACACTAAAAACAAGCATAGTAAATGCCATAATTTTTTTCGTGAATCCTGCACCCGCCATACCTCTGGTTGGAATGGCTAAGATTTTCGGCAATTGTTGACAGTGGGAGGTGAATAAAAGAAGGGGAGGGGATGGCATCGAGTGAGGAAAAAATCAAAGAGAGAGAGATGGAGGGAACTGGAGCCTAAGAGCATGAGGGATAGGAGAGGAAGAAAACAAAGGCTAGAGAAGGAAGGAATAAAAGAAGAAGGAGAGTTCACGAACGATAGTGTAACGTCCTTAATTTCTATAATAATTTAAAACAAATTAAATTATAAAAAATTTAAAACTAATAGACAATATCTAAATAACCAGGAGCCTGTATGTGTGGCTACAAAACTTCAGACTATGTGCACTATACTAGACTCACCTATTCACCTCCACTTACAACCCAGAACTGCGAGAAAACACTCATGAGTGACAAAAGTCACCCAACACGCATTCTACAAAAATAGTGGAAAACAAAACTATAATTATTTTTCTTTTTTTTAAAAACCATTTTGCAATCATTTTCCTCAAATCCACCAAAAATCAGCAACTTAGGCCCAACAAGCCAAAACCACAAGAAACATGGCCTACATCGGCCAAACCAGTAAGTACAAGTTCTACCAACCTAAAACCACAAGCAAGGCCCTTAATGGCTAAAACCACACATAGTGACTCGAGAAGTTCAACGCCAAGCAATTAACTCTAGCCACAGGCAGGCACCAAGGTGCACTACATTGCCACAGTGTGCCACCCTATGTAGGAGCCAACGACCGTTTTATGATTCCCCCAACATGGTAAACCGGTGTCCAACCAACCTCTTAGGACGTTACCAACTATAGGGCACATGTCCCACCCGCACTAGCCACCATAGGGTAGGCCTCCTCACACCCCCTCTACACAGTGCTTAAGAGAGAGTGTCATACCTTGACACTTGACAATACTCGAGCCTTAGGGCTCACATCGATAGCAGGAGTATTGTACCTCCCTGTCATGCCACAAGACATCTCAACCCATGGATCACAACTCAAGCCTCAAAACGACTGTCAAGGACTCCCATGCCTCCAAGACTCGACAAATCTCCGCCTTAGATATCTCGGCCCTCGACCTCAAGCAGGGAGGTGTGCCCGATCACTTGAGAATGTCATCACATTCCCTAGTCCTGACGACACGATTTCCAAAATGGGCTACCTTATCTCTTTGAAAACCATTTCCAAAACTATTTTATATATTTGGAAAATTAATCCAAAATCTCCACAAATCCGTAAAATTAGCTTCCAAAGACTAGGGCAAGCCATCACTATGGCAATAAATGTTTCAAAGCCGTCAAACCATCATAAAACATGGGTCTATATATGCAAAAGACTCAGAAAACACCCCAAAACAATCCTAGTGGACCTACGCATGTGATCCACGCACTCGGTCCGTGCCCCTAATTTTCTGTTAGAATTTAGATAGACCAAAAACAAGGATCCAAAAAAATTTGCCTGAAGTGGGAGTGAGGAGCAGACTTGCAAAAGGAATCCCAAAAATTCCACTTAAAATATATATTGTAGACCTTCAAGTCTACTCCACACCCATACAAACAAAACTAAAATCCATTGAGTATAGCTCCCGAAATAAGATCACAAAGCCAAGGTACGTAGAGAAACCAAAAACCAATCCACAACGAATTCAATGCCATTTATGTCACAATGAATTACAATAAATTCTAGACATTAAATTTAGCCTGATTGCATGCATCCTAGGCAATTCTACCATTTTTTATGATTTCTACACATTAAGTTGGAGGTGTGTACCTAAAAGCAGCCTCTAGTGACCCAATGCCCAATTACAGCCAGCCACTGCACCTCCGATGAGTAGCTCACCTTCCACACATCCTCAGCTGTTCTCCAAGCTCTCATAATATTGAGGAAGATGTTTGGGATCCACTCGCCGACCGAAGCACCCATAGAGCCTCTGCCTCTCTCTCACTCTCGATCTCTCTCTTTGTTTCCCTCACCCACACCCACCATCAAGGAGGGGGAGGAGTGAAGAAAAAGGGGAAATGGAGGGAGGGGAGAGGAAAGGAAGGGGGAGATGGCGAGGAGGAGAAGAGAGGGAGGCGTGCCAGAGAAGACGCGCCCCAAGCATGCATTTATTTGCAAGGAAAGAAGTCGTTGCGCACATGCCCAACAACTCCTACATGCGCACTCACCTGCACTCCCCTGGCCACTTAGCAGTCACGCCGCACACAGCCCAACCACCAGGCTCCAACACGAGGCCATCCACTGGCTTCGAGCACGAGCCAACCACCAGCCACACCAACCAACACTCAAACGTGGGCCCACATGTAGACCCACACACGGGCCCAGACATGAACCCACACATCGGCCCACAAGCACAATGTCAACCATGCACAGTGCCAACCATGCACAGGAGTACAAAAACAGAAGCTAGCCCACAAGATCGAAGTCCATAAACCAGAAATTGTACAAATGGGCATCGGGACAGTAACACCCATTGAGAAATTAATTCATTAAATGTAAATAATTACAAAATGAATTTATAGGTGTTACAAATAGTGTACTTATCCTACCTCTTTTTCTTCTTTTAATTATGCATGAATTGATGATAAATATGTAGTTTAGCTTGTTCATGCTATATGGTAGAGATTTCTGAATTTTTCATGAATTTTTGGAGAATTTTCCATGAATGTTTTAGAGATTTTCGTGTATGATGCTACAGTGAGTTCCTTTGAGTCTTCTCGATTTGGATTTTTCTAACTTGAGCTATGGTTAGTGAATTCTTGTGATTTTTATCTCAAATGGTAAGTAACTTTGAGCTCTTCATTTTGATACATTTTGTGGAATTTTTAGTTGCACGTGTGTCGTTCACCCCTCATTCCCAAGAAGGGCTATTTTTTGGGTCATTTGGTTTCTAGCAGACTGGTCTGTCTATAAATGCTAGTCTCGCGGGTTTCCACCGTGGGTCAGCCCCACAGGGAAGTACCGTGGGTAGGTTCCATGGCTTATTACCACGGAATGGGTCATTTAGACCCTGCAGTGGTGGTTTTAGTTTGTGATTTGATGATTTATTTTGGATTAAATCGTGATTTCGATTATGTAAATGTTTTGTGATACAAAAATGTTTTAAAAATAATTTTAGAAAAGAATGCATACGGCTTTGAAAAGAGTTGTCGACGATGTTTGGGACGGAGCCACATAGTCATGGGATCGTATTAGCAGACGAGGGGTGTTTAATACCATTGAAAGATTAGGTATGAATCAAGTATGTGGTTGCCAAGTTTTCCCTAGTGGGGTTGGAGGTTTAAGTCCCTTAAATGTACGACTGGAAGAGTCTGAGGTTAAAGTCTTCATGATTGTAGTGGTTGCATTGTAGGGTTTACGGTTTGAGTCCCTGGGGTACTTGAGTGTGGTATTGGTTGAGTTTGGAGTTAGAGTTCCTAAGTGTCTGGACACCAAGAGGCAGTAGTAGACGCACCCAATGCTATGTGATATATAAATACACACACACACACACACACACACATATAGGATTGGCTTCTGATACATCATCGATAACTATTGGTTAATATCATTAGATTAAGATCCTATGGTCTATAATAAAACAACTATTTTTTGGATGGGGGTTGTAATTTTTAATATTTCCCTCCCTTTTTTATTTGATGTAGTTATTATTCAAGATAGAATCTCACGTAATTTTCTCAACCATCATATTTAGACATGAAAATAGATAGAATATCCCTTAATTATAGGAATGGGATAGAGTATCAAAGAGAGAGAGAGAGGGGATCCCACATGAATTTGCCAACTGTCATATTTTGTCACGGATACAAGGAGAAAAAGAAGGGACGGGAACAATAGATAGAATAAAATTTTGGGTAACATTGCATGTTTATTTTGGTGGTCATTGAAGACAAAAATAAAGGAATGGGAGAGAGTATCAAAGAGAGAGAGAGGGGATCTCATGTGAACTTGCTAGCAGTCATATTTTTACATGGATACAGAGAGAGAAAGAAGGGACAGGATTAGTAGATAGAATAAAATTTTAGGTAACATTGCATGCCTATAAATTAAATCTCTTTTGATAGTCATTGAAGACAAAATTTGAAAGATAGGAAGTGATGCACTTAATTTTTTATATGATTCTCTGATTGAAGAAAACTGTGTAATCAATATTCTGGCATGTTATGTCTTATTGTATTTTGTTTTTTTGTTTTTTAACACTAAATGTTAAAGAAGAACAAGTTTTAACATGTTGTGTTGTTTACTTTTGTTTTGATTGTAGTCACATAGGTTAATTTATTTCTTTTTGTTGATGTTTTTGTTTTAGGCATATGAAATGATAGAAACATCTAATGATTTGGTTGTTGTGCCCGACAATGATACTAATTGTAACAAGGATTTTGATGAGAAACCATATGTTGGGCAAACTTTTTCTACATTGGAACGATGTTATGCATTTTATTCTTCTTATGCTAGTCGAGTTGGCTTTGATGTGCGTAAGAGTTCACTAAAAAAATATTTGAATAGTAGTGGTACCTACCAATTTGCTTTGAAAGTGTATGTTTGCGATAGAGAAGGTAAATATGTGGATAAATTGGATGTAAAAAATCAAATTCAGTTAAATCCTGTGGATGAATTAATTAAGAAGTTTTCAAGTGATGATGATATAAAGGAGCAGCCACCACCTGTATGTAAGCGAAGAGTTGGGACAATTTGATGTGATTGCAAGGCATCTATTACATTCAAGATAGATTTTACAATGAACAAGTGGGTTGTAATTCAGTTTATAGAACGACACAACCATGAATTAGTATCACCAAGCAAGAGACGATATCTTAACGTGAATAAGAAGATCTCAGTTGGATCAAGGAATTTTATTGATAAAATATCTACTGTGGGTTTTACTCCATCTCAATCAGCTCGCTTGATTGCTGGTCAATGCGGTGGTATTGAAAATTAGATTGTATTATACAAGACGATATTAAGGAATATGATTCTGATTTATTGTTTGAATATTTTGAATCAAGGAAGGCTAAGGAAGGGAATTTTTTTATGCATATAAAGTGAATAAAGAGGAGATTAACACATTGCATTTGGGTAGGTGGAATATCACGATAAGATTATGAATTATTTGGTAACCCTGTCACATTTGATACTACCTTTGTAACACCTG
>JAMKQA010028140.1:0-10966 GCA_024699735.1 Posidonia australis
CACAATTTTGTTGGTTTAATTGCATATGAGCCCCTGAACTTGTTTTAAATGATTTCAGAAGCATGTTTTCATTAGACAAATTGCACTTAGGCCCCTGTGTTTTACAGAAAACTTCCAGAAGGCTTATTTTGATGCGAAAATTGCATAAAACTCCCTGACTTTTTTAAAACATTCTAGAAGCTTGTTTTCAAAGGTTTAATTGCATTTTAGCCATCTGATTTCGCTAGATTTCTTCTGGAATGTTTTACTTTTAGTGGAAATTACATTTTTGCCCCTGAATGTCTGAATTTCTTCTGGATGCTTTGTTTGCTGGTTTTTTTGCAGTTTAGCCCCTATGCTTCATTAATATTACTCTGACCATTTTGCCCCTGAAACTTCTTGGATCATTTCTGAGACATTTTATTGCATTTTCATCCTGATTTTATGCTGAATTGCTTTGCATTACATGCATTAGTGGGTAAATTGCATTTTAGCCTCTAGAGAACTTCATTTGCACTAGGAGAGCACATTTGACCCCAGATTTCTTCATACATGCATGGAATGTGTTTTCCTATGTATTTTTGTTGATTTGGGCTTCTGAATGTTAGTTTTCCTCGGATTTGGGCTTTTTGCACAAAACCCCCAGGAGTTTTCAGATTTGCCCTCACACTTGCATTTTGCCTACTTTTCACATCTTTTTGCACCGATTTTTTCATCTTTTCTTCCCTGCTCGGTGCACGCTTTTCTAGCTTTGTTCCGAGCTTATTCTTCTCCTCGTTTTCCAGGTTTTCCTCGATTTTCCGTGGTTTTCACTTGTTTTGGTTTTCCATCACTCGAGGCGTACAGTAAAAGGCTTACAAAGCCGACATGGTCCCGAAACAAGGATTATTTTCCCTTTTTTGATTTTCACGGATTTATCCCCAGTTTTCGCTGTTTTGCGAGACGCTTTCTGAGAATTTCGCGATTTTCACGATTTTCCTCATCGCCCAAGGGCGTACAGTAAAACGGCATTAACAATGCCTACATTTGACCCTCGGATTAACTTTTCCCTTTGATTTCACTTCTCTTTGATTTGGCATGTTTTCGGTCATTTTCATGCATGAGCATATAGAATAAGAAAGCATACATCTAGCAGACCTTAGACAGTAGGAAACCTAGAAAGACCGAGTTTTCTCGGACGCATGGGGGTGCCTAACCCCTTCCCCATGCGTAACCAGAATTCTCACCCTTTCTCTGGCTCGCATTCATCTTGCATTATCCATTAGGCATGGATCACGTATGCATCTTTGCATCTTGTTTGCTTTCTACCTTTTTGTGGTTTTTTTGGGTTTTCCTCGTCTTTCCATTAAAAGACTAAGTGGCAACTCCTTTCCTTATCCTTTTGTCTTCCCTTTGGTGTTTCTGGATCTTGTATCTTCCTCCGGATTCACCATTTTAGCCGTGACCGTATCGGATCTCCTCGTGTGTTTCTGCACACCAGAGTAGGTTGGAGAACTACGCCCAGGGGTTCCACCGGCATGGTCACCAACCCATTTTTCAAAACAAAGGAAAAATAGGATGGAAGGGGTCGCGTACCTCTTCCGATGAGCTTACGCAACTCCAGCGAGCTCTCCCCCTCCACACGTTGCACCTCCGGCCCTTGACGCACCTAGCTCTTCAGTGCAACACCTCTGGCCTCTCTCCCTCTCTCTGGTTTGGCTTGTGTCCTTATTGCCATCACCTTCGATCCTTCATGAACTCTTTTGCCTTGGCTGCTTTTGTTGTGACCATGCTAGCGTGGAGGGAAATTGATAAGGTCACGGAGGGGGCGGTGAGTCTGAGGAAAGGGATGCTCGACTCTAAAATACTAGAAAACACATAAAAACAATACAAAATGGATAAAGGGAGTTGTCACTGTAACCATGCTGGTGGAACCCTACATGGCTCTCCTAGGTGTGTGGAAGCACACGAGGAGTCCTGATACGGTCACAGCGAAAATTGTGAATCCAGAGAAGAAGGCTAAGCTCGGAAACACCAAGGAAGATAAGAAAAGGATAAGGGAAAGGAGTCATCACTAGTTTTTTAATGGAAAGACGAGGAAAACCAAACACAAAGGAAAACCAAAAAGAAATCAAGGTGAAGAATACATGCTCCGTGCCTAATGGATGCAACACTTGGCCATTACAGGCTAGAGAAAGGGTAAGGATTCTTGTTATGCATGGGGAAGGGGTTAGGCACCCCTATATGCCCGAAGAAATCGGTCTTTCTAGGTTTCCTATTTGCTAATGGTCTATTATGTGTATACTTGTCTACTCTGAATGCACATGACTAAGATAACTGCGAAAACATGCCAAATCCAAGTGAAGAAAGGATTAAAAAGGAAAAAATGATAATTCAATGGACAATGTAGGCATTGAAAACGCCACTTTACAGTACGTCCTTGGACAATGAGGAAAATCGTGAAAATCGGGAATTCTCGGAAAGCGTCGTGTAAATCGGCAGAAACTCGAAGAAATCTGAAAAAAATCAAATTGGAGAAAATAATCCTCATTGTTGTCAATGTTGGCATTGTCAAGCCTGTTAATGTACGTCCTCAAGCGATGGAAATTCAAATCAAATCAAAGTTGTGAAAGTAGGTAGAAATCTGGGAAACAATTTGAAAATCAAGTTTGAAATGAGTTGAAAATGTGTTCATGATGCAAGAAAGATGGCATGAGAAAATATGCAAGAAAAACGGTAATAAGATGTACAAAATGCATGTGTGAGTGAAAAATGTAAATTCCAGGGGCTTTTGTGCAAAATTCCCATTTCTAAGTGAAACATGAGATTCTGAGGCTAATTAGCAAAAATACATAGGAAAACACATTTTAAGCAATTTTGAAGAAGTTGGGGGTTAAATGTGCAAAATTGTGTATTTTTGGTCAAAATCAGGATTCCTAGGGTTCAATATGTAATTTTGTCTGTAAAACATGTATTTAATGCAATTCTGAAGAAATTCAAGGTTAAATGTGCAAAAAAAGAGAGTTTATGTTTGAAAATAGGAAGTTTTAGGGATTGTTATGCAAATTTACCTTAGAAAACATGCATTCAGTGAGAAATCAGTAAAATTCAGGGTCTAAAATGCAATTCTGGACACATTTAGGCAAATATTTAAATTCCCAGGGTTTAATTTGCAATTATGACAGAAAAACATGCATTCAGAACTATTTTAATAAATTTCAAGGCTTTTTATGCAAAATACTGGATTAAAAGATGAATTAAAAACAAATCAGGGGATTCCATTGCAATTTCACAAAAAAAATGCATTATTTTAATGGTTTAAAATGAATGCAAGGACTTGCAAGCAAAATAAAAGGACTTAATTGCAAGAAAAGAAAAGAAAACAGAAGTTTTTTTAAAAAAAACTTTAAAACTAAATCAACGGTCGCTGGCCACAAGATCTCACCGGCGATTGCGACTAGGACACGATCCCAGGCCCTCTAGAGGTCTGATCTGGCATCCGAGCGCCCCGTGAACAAGAGAAGAGGAAAAGAGGAGGATCCAGTGGCTTGGATCTGGTGTCGGACGGTCGGAAGCCTCCTCCCATCTCCCTCGCCATCAACGCAGCTTTGGCGACAGTTCCAGAGAAGAAGGCGACATTAGAGGCTCTAAAACGGCGGTTCTAAGCTTCTGGAGGCTTGGCGGTGCTGAGAGGAGTATTTCTCCTAGCTCAGAGGCAAGAATGGCGTCGATCCTCCCCTTCCCGCTTCCTGATCTTGCTTGCCGTTGACTCTGTCTTTTCGGTGAGCTCAACTGCGAGGACTATCCAGGGCATGAAATAGGGTTCTGGTTGCTCTAGAGCATTGGGGAAGCACTGAGGATTGTTCCCTAAGGCTCGAGGAAGTGCGTCGAGGTTGGAAGCGCTTGATCATGATCCACTATTCATCTTCTTCCCCGACGACGGTGAAGGGGCGCAATTCCAGCGAGCGGCTTTCGGTGACCTCTAGAGAGCTTGAAGCGACGTCCAGGGGATCTGTGAAGCAAGAGGATGGTTGTCTCGAGTGGACAAAGCAAACCAGGGCATGAATCACTTACTAGATTCGTGCCCACTCAAAAATCTTGATTCCGACCAGGGCAGCGACCTGGCATTGTTGGAATCGGTGGGGGGAAGAAGGAGGAGGACCTAGGGACTCTAAATTAAGAGAAAATGAGCTCTGATCAATGCTTACCTGAGCTAACAGTGGAGTTGGCCGCCGGAGCTCACTGGAGATGGCCTGAAATGTGATTTCTTCGTCTCTCTGAACTTCCCCTTGGATCTGAGACCTCTCTGGTTGCTCTGGATGAGAGAAAATACCTTGATGGCTCTCCTCTCAATTTTCGTAGTTTTTTCTCTTTTTTTCTCCCCTTTCTTCTTTCCTTGTAAATGGGAGGGTATTTATAGGCTTGCAATGGCTAGGTAGGTTGTTATGGGTTGTTATGGTTAGAGTGGGAAGTAGTTAGGTTATTATGGTGGAGTGGAAAGTGGTTAAGGTTGTTAAGGTTGTTAAGGTGGAGTGGGAAGTAGTTAGGGTTGTTAAGGTGGAGTGGGAAGTAGTTATAGGTTGTTAAGATTTGAGATTAGGGTTTAAGGTTTAATTTAGGGTTTTAAATTAGGGTTTTGAACTAATCCTAGGATTTTGGACTACTTCTAGGATTTTGATTTTGGATTTTATTTAGGATTTTAAACTAATCCTAGGGTTTTGAATTAATTCTAGGGTTTTGGATTAACATTTGGATTTTATTTAGGAATTTGAACTAATCCTAAGATTTTGGATTAATTCTAGGGTTTTGGATTAGGTTTAGGTCTAGGATTAGGGTTTTAGGGTTAGGTTTAGATTTTAGGTCTAGGGTATAGGTCTAGGGTTAGGGTTTTCAGGCTTGATTTTTGGATTTTAGGCTGGTTGTTGGGGTTAAGTCCAATTGTAAGCATATAGGGTGTCTACAGTCACCTAGTCTATTTAACGGAAAGACGAGGACAACCGGAAAGATGCCATGCAATGTAAAATTAATCAACAAAAAAACAAACAAAAGAAGTAACTCCGATGCCAATGGATAACACATAAGTCATTGTAGGCAGAGTAATGGATAAGGACTCCTATTACGCATGGGGAATGTGTTTGGAACCCCTGTACGCCCGACTAATTGGTCTTTCTGTGCTTTTCCGCTAGTGTGTTGCAAATGCGAACGTATGCTTGCTTGTGTCTAAGATAGATGTGTGCTTCATGGTATGCGAAAACAAATGAAAGGCAAGAGGTTAAAACCATGCAACCTAGTGATCAGCTACGTTGTACGAGTTCTAGACCGATAGTCCACAAAAGCTTAGCACAGTAAACTTCCTTGCCCTAAAGATGAATGTGAGAAATCAAAAGAACATGTTAGAAAACAATGCATGCAATGCTCTTGTCATTATGTTTGCGCAAGTGCTATTTATTGTACGCCCTTTGGCTATAGGCAATGTGTTATGCATGGATGTCATTAATGTATGCTCGAGTTGGCATGATATTTAATGCTATGTTGATGCAGATAAGACAAGAAAGCACTGATGAACACTTGTAAATCAATGGCAAGGTATACTCAAACAGATAACATGCAAGGCCATGTAGAGGTTCTTACAAGGTATAGACATGCTCATAACACACACCATCCAGTGAACAAGTCAAACAAAACCATTCTTCTGACGTCGCCTCTTTGTGTGGTGTTAAATCTCATCACCACTTTATTGGGCGATGAGGGGCGTCCCTCGTCGCCTCTTAGTTTGGTGGCACGTGCTCTAGACTGATCAGGCAGCCCAAATTTGTCTTGGACAGATTAGACGTCAAACAAATCTACAAAGCAATCAAGTTTAAGAGAAAATGCCAATTATAGTGGGTTCAGATGTTTATTTAATGATTTGATTAACCAGTGTTTGCTCGATCATATAGGTTTTTACAGCAGGGAGTGGAATTGATTTCAGAGTTCCTAGGGGTCACTCAATAGGATTTGGGCTCTTTGGTACCACTCTTTAACCTTCGTTAAGGTCCACCAAGAGGGCCTAGATTGCGGTTTTGTTTCTTTAAAGAGGGGCCTGCAACCTAGGATTTTGTCTTTACGGGTTGGTCCTAACAAACCACAAAACGATAAATAAATACAAAGCAATAAGATATCAAGCATCTGTAGGCACCCTAGTTTCCCAGTTTTGCAGGATGAAAGTGTGATGACTGGGCTGTTAACCACCAATAAATCCATTAAACCCATTTAATTCATTCAGAGCCCATGAAAACCCAAAACCCATGAAAGTCTACTTAGGCCCACAAAGCCTACATAGGCCCACCAAGGCCCATTTAGCTCCCCAAAGCCCACTTAAGCCCATGAAAACCTACTTTGGCCCATGAAGGCCCATAGGCCCATCAAGCCCATTTGGGCCCACAGAAGCCCACAACTCCTCAACCCATTTTCTTCTCCTTCTTCCAACTCAACACCCATTCCTTCTCCCCTCTCTTCTCACAAATCCAGCTACTAAGCCATTCTTTCTCCCATCTCTCTTCATTGGTTTCACCAGCCACTGAGCCACCGATCCAGCTCGAGCCCTTCAGGAACCCAGAGCAACCAGAGCCGCCAGATGAACAGGAGTCGCTGTTGATCTCTGTCGACGAGCAAGGAGACAGCTTGGAGACAGCAGTTGGGTTTTGTTGGTCTATTAGGGGAGTGGTTAGTTTGTTAATGAGTTAGTTAGTTAGCTAGTGGGTTGTTAGTTCTGTTAGGCTCAGTTAGTGGTTGTTACAGCGGCCATCGGTGACCTCCACCTATAATAGGAGCGGCAGAGGCAGAGGTTTGGGGGGTCTTTTCGCGAGAGAAAAACAGAGAATTCCAGAGTGAGGGAGAATTCCAGAGACAGAGAGGAGTTCGCGGAGGTGAGAAGTGTGGGTTCAGGCCAGAAATTTAGTTTCCTAGAGCTTCCTTAGTCTTTCTAGATCGTTTCCAATCAAGCCAGAGGCCTCCTCTGGTCGGAATAACTCCCCATACCTCGTCGTCACCGTTTCATGGCAATATAGGTGGGGGTGCTGATCTAGGGCTTGTTCCTGGCCCTAGAACCCTAGGTCTACTTCTCTTAGTATCCCTCTTGCTTTTTCGCCCCTCAAGATCCCTCTCCAACCGCCGCGAAGGCCTCCACCCGAACCTTGCCGGAATCACGACGTCCCACCGGAGCCAGAGAAGAAGACTGTTCCCAGAGAAGACGCCACGCCTCTAGCCACTCCGCGCTGCTCCAAGCTTCCAGAAACGCTCCACGGAATACCCCAAGCACGCCTGAACCTTCAGAGATGAGCCCCGGACCTTCGATCACCGCAGCGACCTCGCTTGCCAGAGAAGAGGATGTTGGCAGTAGTCAGAGCCCCCTCCGCGTCATCATCCACCATTGTCGCTTCTGGAAGAGAAGGACAAGCCCCACTCGACGCCTCGAAGCCTCCACGACGTTCGGATCGCCGCGCCGCAGCTCCAACAGTCCCTCTTCTTCCCTGACGCCGTCGCCGGAGTGCCTCGATGGCGAGGGGGGGACTGGTAGCCCTCTCCAGCCGTTGTAACCTTGATCCAAAACGTTGGATCTTCTCCCCTCTTCCTCTTCTTGCTTCACATGGGGTCTGAACTCAAGTCAGACCATGGGAGAGCCTCTAGTAGCCCCCTCCGGCGGTCGTCGACGACGGAGCTCCGTCATCGACGACCGTCGTTTTTTTTTCTTTTAAAAAAATTAAAAAACATTTTTTATATTAATAAAATTCTGAAACTTTCTGTCTGATGCATTTAGATCCTTTTTTTTTTATTACAAATAGGTCCTTTTCTTACACTTAGGTCTTGAATCATTTTTCATAAATCGTTTTTACTGAAAATATTACATTATGCCCCCTGAGTATTCAAAATAATGTTTTCCAGGTTTATAAGTTTAGCAAAAGCCCTCAAAGTTTCTTTTCATGGATTTTAATCCAATCTTTTGCATAAAGGACCTTGAACGTTTCTGAAACCGTTCTCAATGCATATTTTGCTGGTTAAATTGCATTAAAACCCCTGGACACTACTGAACTCTCCAGAATGCATATTTTTCTGGTTAAATTGCATTTTAACCCCTAAATTCTTCTGGGATTTCTCTGAATGCATATTTCTCTGATTAAATTGCATCTTAACCCCTGAAATTTATTGAAACTCCTCAGAATGCGTATTTCTTTAGTTAAATTGCATTTTAGCCCCTGAACTTTACAGATTTCACATTGAATGCATGTTTTCTAGGGTAAATTTACTGAATTGCCCCTGAATCTTTCATGGATTTTTTTTCTTGCATATTTTCCCCTGAATTTCCATTGAATTGCTTTAAATACATGTTTTAGTGGCAGAATTGCATTTTAACCCCTAAGAAAATCAATTTTGCCAAAAATGCACATATTTGCACATTTGACCCTAGATTTCTTCATAATTGCATAGAATGTGTTTTCTTATGTATTTTTGATGATTTGGGCTTCAGAATTTCAGTTTTTATTCAGAATTAGGGTTTTTTGCACGAAGGCTCCTAGAATTCGTATTTTTACACTCACACATGCATTTTGCACATTTTGTCGCACTTTTTCATGCAATTTTCTTGCATTTTATTTTTTACTTTGCACACGCTTTTTCAACTCTTTTCGAGCTTGGTTTTCTCGCCGTCTCCTGGATTCTTTTTAATTTTCGCATCTTTAGATTTGATTTGGCTTTCCATCGCCCGAGGGCGTACAGTAAAAGGCTTAACATAGCAGACATGGTCTCGAAAAGAGGATTATTTTTCCCAATTTGATTTTCTCGGATTTATCCAAATTTTCATTGATTTGCGAGACACCATTCGAGAATTTCTCGATTTTCACGATTTTCCTCATCGCTCAAGGGCGTACAATAAAGCGGCATTCTTAATGCCTACATTTGACCCTTTATAACCATGCCGATGACAGCCTCGGGTGATTTTGACATAAAGGGCCAAAATACACGAGGGATCGACAAAGTCACGGCAAAAATAATAAAAATAAAAATGCAAATGCAGGAGTCGCCACCTAGTCTATTAAAATGAAAGATGAGGAGAACCATATAAAACATGCAAATCATGTAATGGAAAAGCAGGTCATAAACCAGAAAATGGGTAAGGATCCCTGTAACGCACGAGGAAGGTATTAGGCACCCTCGTGCGGCCCATAAATCGGTCTCCTATTGGTTTCTCGTTTGCTTATGAAATATCGGCTTTTCAGCCTTTGCTACGCCCGAGGGCGATATGCCATGCCATGCTTGGTGTCTTATGCTAAATAAGGGTGCATGATGTGTAAGGTGTGTCCTAGTGCTCAGAAGTATCACTCGTGTGTCGGGTCAAGTGTCGATGCATAGTCATTGCATGAATAAAATCAAAGATATATCAATTTTGAGTAATTTTTCATCCTTGCTTTGCTATATGCCAAATGCAATCTAACATGCTTGGAAATGGCTAAAAACAGAGTTGTGCCTTCCTGATATATCAAAGAAGAAAACCAGAAGCAAAACATGTCGAGAAAGCATGCTAAAACCATATGAAAACCTGCTGTGTTCTACTGAAAACAGGCCGATGCGCCTGTTTGGTGCGCCAGACTGGTGCTCTTGTGTGGTGCGCCACCTAGGTGCTTCTATGTGGGCCAGAAAGATGTGTTGCGGGAAAATAGAAAATCCATGCAATGCCAAATCGCATGAGAATGCATTCTGGAAAGTCATGCCATATAAAATCATTCGTAAAAAAACTTGGGGAACATGCCTTAAAAGTGAAAGAAATGCAAATGCAATGACCTTGTGCTCAAGGGCTGGTAGCCTCACACAGGATCACATGCTAAATGAAAGATGCAGGATTCAGCCATGCCACTAGATCATTGGCTGATGCATAAGGTTCTCCTTGTTGGAGTAAGGTGCAACTAGCCTACTAGATTCTAGCCAAGTAATGAATATCCAAGGGGAGAAAACAACCAGAAAACAGTCTTGTTTAAAACTGAAAAATGCATGCAAAACCATGGAACATAAAAGAGCAAGTGGTAAAAGAATTAGGTCCAAAATCATTCAGAAAGCCATGCAAGCAGATATGCAAAAGTGAATGTTTTACTTTCTTACTAGTCTGGTGCTCCTGAATGGGGTGCCAGAGTGGTGTGCTGGAAAGGTGCGCCACTCTGGTGCGCCATATAGGTGCTCCCCAGAAAATCTGGATCAGACTGCAATCTGATCCAGAACCTGACCCAGAATAAAGATGGGTGATTTATGCTAATGCAGGCTGATTCATGCAAGTGTTAAGAGTTAAAAGCGTGATGAGATGCCTCTGATCAAAGCTATTTTATTATCATTAAAACGAGATGACTAAATGGGTTCATGACAAGAACACATGCAGAATGCAAAGGATACAAACATGAAACGAGTAAACCCAATAAAACATGTAAATGATGATCATACCAAGAACATAATAAGGAAAAGACTGCTCATGCAGGCGATATAGTGCAGATTTTACGCTAGAAATAAATTAAACATGCTACAATCAAAAGTGTAGATTTGTATGAAGAGCATCTTGCAAAGAGGATAAATAAATTCATCATTGAACCCTCATGAAGATATAGAAAAATCCAACCATATATGTGGAATTAATAGCATGCTTTATTTCATTGCAAAAGGACAAGAACTCTAAAGGAAAAGTGGGAAAGGGCCTACCTTGTCCGAGATGTTCCTTCAAGAAAGAAAAGAAAGACCCAAGATAAGAAGTTTCTTGATGCTTTGGAAGGGTTGAGAATATCTCTAGATGCAAGGCAAAGTTTGAGTGCTCAAGTGAATAGTTGCAGAATTCTGGAGAAGGCTAGTGTAGCTAGACATGGAAAACGGGCCGGGCCGGGCCGACCGCAACAGGCCATGGGCCTGGCACGGCCCATGGCCCGCACCGGGCTGGTTCGGGCCGGGCCCACGGGCCGACGGCCATTTCTCGCGCACAGCGCGGGTCGGCCCGGGC